>JAOQMS010035667.1:0-14514 GCA_027563885.1 Erythroxylum longipes | reverse complement strand
CATAAATATGTAAAGTTATTGTGACCATATAGTTTTGTCACAAATTTCACAAGTTTTAGTTACAGCATTTGTGTCACTAATGTATTGCACATTTGTGACCATTTCTTAAATTAGTCACTATTTCAGTAGTGACGGAGGTATTTATGATGGGAGGTGACAACTTCAAATATTGGATACTATTAATAGTAGTGACCAATATTATTATTTTTAGTGACAACTTTTATTTTCACTAAAAATACAATTTCTTGCTGTGAAGTTGTCCTATCTTCTCTTCTGATAGTTTTTCACGCGCAAAACTGGCAAAAACATCAGGTGAGGGGGCTACATGTTATAAAGTTGTGTTAGGAACGGCTTCCAAGGGCTTTGGGTTACTATAAGCCTCAGTTGCTTATGTCGTCTAGGAATATATGCTCTCCATGGGGCATTGAGCTTCATGCTTTGCCAGGTACGTAGACAGTGACATGCCATTGTTTTCACACCTTAGTCAATTTTACTAGTGACAAACTGTCATAATAAAGTCCAAACATGTTAATAAATTTGCTAAACTCACAAGTCTATTGGAAACAACTCATGAAATCACATATGATAAATAATTAAGAAAATCAATTATATATCCAACGACCTAATTGTCATAATATATATTCATAAAATAGTTGCATACAAAGGCTAAATTACATAAAGTCTCTCCCTATCCAATTATTTTATACTTTTAAAAGTGGACTCACCGGACTTTGACTTTGTAAGAATAAACGTGAGTCCGCTTTTAAAAGTATACAGTAATTAGATACGCCAGCACTGTAGTTTATGGGGGTTTGACACGTGGAGGTTCTAGATTCGTCAAGATCTTTGAAGTGGTACGAGGAGTGAATTAATAGCTTCCAATTTACTAAATTTTTGGAATATTAATGAGACACTTAATTTCCTAGGTTGTAGGACTTCATTTTAAGGTACTACTATAGTATTCCTTCCTTTAGTATATATTTCCAAATTTTTCTAATTTTACTTATTACGTACTTATTTGTTTCTTTTCAAACTCATGGTCATATTTATTAATGAAATAAAATAGAAAATAAAAATTAATGTGGTGTGAATAATTAAAATTTCAAGATTTTATGATTTGTCACAAACCATTAAATCTCTAGATCTATGATGATTAATAAAAAAATGTTAATATGGAATAAGAAAACTTCAAAAGCTACTTTTTAGAGTTTACAATAATTGTTTATACCACATTGTACTGATCTTTAATATGGAAATGTTTTAAATGTTTTTTTAAAAATAGGAATTTTGTATATCATTATCTAGTAAGATAATTTTTAGATAATAACTTATAGGAGTCCGATATGTGGTGAGTGTAGATTCATTTGTGGTCTTTGCTACACAATACGAATTAATATTAAAGATGACATTTTTTTATCTCGTCTAGTCTTGATTGAAAATTTGCAGACTAAATTTAAGTTGACTGAGTTTTCTAATCGATGCTTGATTTATTTTCAAAATGACATTTGTTTAATCTATAAATTTAAGAACTTATATACTAAAATGATATTTTTTTAATCAAGTATATTAAAATATCATTTTAATAATAGTTTGGATTGCGTTCAGAGGGCTTTGAACCGAACTATGTCAGATTCAAACTTGATTCGACCCACTACCAACTTTATTCATATTGCTTCCAATTTCTTAAATTTTTAGGA
The DNA here is from genome assembly GCA_027563885.1 of Erythroxylum longipes. NCBI lineage: Eukaryota > Viridiplantae > Streptophyta > Magnoliopsida > Malpighiales > Erythroxylaceae > Erythroxylum > Erythroxylum longipes. The sequence goes on along the minus strand of JAOQMS010035667.1, from coordinate 12,817 downwards.
TTGGTGAGACATTTAATTTCCTATACTGAAGGTATTATTATAACAGATGACAAAGTGATCTAGACCCAGCCCAACTCGACTCGCCTATGTTCACGAGTTCAACTTAAGTTAACTAAATTTTGAGTTTGATTCAATCTTTTGATTATAAAAAATTTTGAATTTACTGTAGGATTTTATTTAAGGTACTATAATAATATTATATATTTCAAATATTTTCCAATTTACTTATTATGTATGTATTTGCTTCTTTTCAAATTTATGCCATATTTATTTATAAAATAAAAAAGTGGTGTAAATAATTAGTTTTTCAAAATTTTATAACTTATCACAAACCGTTAGGTCTCTAAATTTATTATTAATATAAAAATGTTAATGAAAAAACAAGAAAACTTCATAAGCTACGATTTAGAATAATTGTTTTTACCACATTGTACTTACCTATTTAATATGAAAATGTTTTTAAGAAATGGGGATTTTGTCAATCATTATCTCATAAAATAATTTTTAAGATAATAAATTATAAGGATTTGACATAGATAAGGTGTAGATTCACCTTGACATCTTTGCAACAAGTTGTGAATTAACCGATGATTAAAAAATCAAACCAATTCAAACAGTTCAATTATAAAAATTTTGAATCGATCAACTTTTCGATTTGATTTATTATAATAACTTTTTTATTAAAAATTGATTAATTTATTAACTAATTAGCAATTTTCATAAATTAATTGATTTTTATAAACTAAAATAAACTAATTAATTTTTGTTTAACTATCTTCTTTTTTAATTAAACTTTAAAATAAGGACAATTTTCTTCATTCTTATTTATTTTTTTAAATTCAATCTTTAACATGTTTTATGACTATTTAATATCAATTTAACCTTTTAAATCTTCAACATTTTATCTTACAAGTTTAACTTCCGATCTAACTTTTAAAATATTAAAATTAATATTAAAGATGACAATTTTTATCTCATCTAATTCAATTTAATATGAAATTAAAAGACTATATTAAATCAATTAGATTTTTGGTTGAACTTGCTTGAAAGTTGAAATACCAGTTTGAACAGGAATGTCAATAGGTCGGGTCATTGTCACCCGCGGGCCGGCTCGTGGCCCTACCAGGCCGGGCCATTATTAACATGCCTAAGTCTGAAACATAATCTAAAAGCCTTGTTTGGCCCAAACCCTACTTCCAAAATGACATTGTTATAATGATCTAAATCACATACAAAAGGCTTTCAATAAAACTAAGCGATCTAGTCTATTACTAACAAATAGACATTTTAAAGACTGAGGATCCAATTTTGATATTTGTGAACGAGTGTCATGAGCACTGAAAAATTTTAAGTGGCACAATAAAAAGAGACTTAGCAGGACATAAAACTGAATAAGGAATGTCATCATGTAACACATAGGAAGGCATATAATTAATCAAGTAACAAGCATTTAAAACGACATCAACCTAAAAAGATTTTGGATCCTTCATTTAAAATAAAAGTGCTCTAGCAACCGTGAGCAAATGATAATTTTTACATTCAGCTATCTCATTTTGTTGAGGAGTCACCACACAAGAAGATTGGTAATAGTTCCTTATTTTTGCAGAAAATCAGACAAAGGACTAGAAAAGCACTCTTTTGCATTGTCACTTTGCAAAACACAAATTTTGGCATTGTATTGGGTCTGAATTTTATCTCAAAAATCAGTAAAAATGGAGAATAGCAATGATTTTTCGTTAAATAAACCTAAGTAACACGTGTAATCATCAACATATTGAAGACTAGTTTTGGAGACCATAGGACACAAACCCTAAATATCTGAATGCACTAATTCAAAAGGAGATTTGACTCTCTTATTGACTCTAGGAAAATAAGAAGCATGATGATCCTTAGCAAGCTGACATGACTCACACTCTAAACCAGACAAGGAACTTAATGAGGGAAAAATCTTCTTTTAAGGTAGCTAAGGATGGGTGACCAAGTTGACAATGAAGATGAAAGGGAGAGACTAACTTTGGACTGGCAGCCAATGCAGAAAGAGCTACATCACCGCCCTTAAGAAGATACAACCCCCTGACTTGCGACCTCTACCGTCAACAGATCCTGCAAAACACAATGTGTGGCAAAGAAAACAATAAAACAATATAGAGCTTTAGTAATCTTATTAATAGACATGAGATTGAAAGGAAGATTGGGTATATATAAAATCGAGGATAAAGGCAATGAAGGAACATGGTTGGATTTACCAGAGGCAAGAATAGAAACAGTAGTGCCATTGTTAATAGTAACATTCAATGGACCGGATAATGGTGTAACAGAGGACAAAGTACCTATGGTTCAAGTCATATGTTCACTCGCACCAGAGTCAATGACCCATTTATGGGAAGTGGAAGAGAGGCAGACTGTAAGATTACCTGACTGAATTAGAGTAGCCGTGGAGGAAGTAGGAGCAGAATCCATTGTAGAACCCTGTGATTGAACCAAGCGAGTATACTCATCAACTGATAATTTTACAATATTCTCTTCAAGAGGTTCGGAGGTGGCTGCATTTACAGAAGACTGAGCTAACTAAGATGTCCCATAAAGCAACCAACACTTCTTTATATGATCTCCTGACTTTTCGCAATGATAACACATTGTTTTTCCCTCGTAGCAGCCACCAGTGTCATTACGACCACGGAACCCCAAGCGACTACCTCGGCCACCACCTTTACCAGTATCGGAATGAGGAACTTAGATCATAAGTGCACTACCATCAATTGTTGAATTTTCATATTGTAAAGAATGGGCAACGCGCTGTACACGATGAATGGCTTATGAGACCAAAGGAATCTCTAGACTAGCTAAAATCTGTAAGTGGGCAAAAGCTAAACTGGGAGACAACCCAGCTAAATAGCATATAACCCCAACTTGTTCAGGTTTAACCTTCTGGATATCAATATCTGTTATGTAGGGAAGTAGAGAATTCATCTCCTTAAACATTCGATGAAAATCATAGGCATAATCTTGAACATACTTATCCTTCATGTTAGCCCGATACACCTCACTAGCAACATCATACGTTCGAGTCATGTTATTTGCACCTGAAAACATAAACGCCAAGGCTTCCTATATCTCCTTAACAGTTTCACAATGATAAATTTGATCCTGGATGTTCACTTCAATTGTCTATAAAAGTTGTGAATACAACTTGTCGTCCTCTCTTAACCATGAATTCTTCTCACCAGGATCATTTGGAAGATCTTGGATAAGATGATCTTCCCTATCAAACCCAATAAAGATATTTAAAGATCGCTTGCTGCCACTGAGTATAGTTATCACCAATCAAACGACATTCGGTTATATTAATGACCATAATCGGAACGGGCTTCTTGTCAGCCATTGTGAGGGAAAAAATAACCAAAAAACTGATAAAAATAATAACCAGGTATCTACTCAGACCAACCTGGATCAACCATTTATTTTAGGACATGATACCCAAATCTAATAAGAAGAAAAGAAATGAATAAAAGAATCTAGAGAAAAATTCACGTGATTGTAATCAGATCTAATAAGCCTTGCTCTGATACCATGTAAGTTATAGAGAGAGATGAAAAGAAAAAAAAGAGAGGAAGAAGAGAAATTGAGAATGACGGCCTAACCATTCTTAGTTTAGTGATCTTTTATTTATAAATAGGAGAAATTACATCAAAGACTTAAATAGCCTTATTAAAAAACTATTATATTCTAAAACTAACTAGCAGTTGATCTATAGGAGGATTATTGGGGATCTTGAATCAAATCAGGATGCCTCCTATATTAGTTTACTTCCTAAAATAGCTAGTGTAGTTCCCTATATATATGTATGATGTAAATAGAAATATATAAGAAAGAATAGAAAAGAAAAGAGGCAGTAGTTTAGCTATAGTGGAAGTAGGTCTCAATAAACTAAACCACGTAAATTCGTGTGTTTTATTTTTTCTCTTAAATCTTTACGGTATCATAGAAGGTTGATCAATAGATAGTGGCATCTATGACAGAAACTGAATTCACAAACAAAGGATCAACTGTATTGGAAGCTCTCGGCAAAAAGGAGATCATTCCCAATGTTGGTCCTAATAGGATTGAGAGCTTGTCCTTCCAATTCACAGTTGAGAAGCTGAATGGAAGGAATTTTAGAGAGTGGGCACAATCAATTCGATTGATTATCAATGGAAAAGGGAAGATTGGGTATCTTACTAGAGAGGCGAACAAACCACCTTTCACTGATGCTACTACTCTACAAAAGTGGAGGTCCAAAAACTCAATGGTGATTATATAGCTAGTCAATTCAATGAAGCCCTCCATCAGGAAGACCTATCTATTTCTACAGCAGCAAAAGAGGTATGGGATGCTGTTACAAAAACATACTCAGATGTAGAAAACGCCTCCTAAACTTTCGAAATTAAAAGATGATTGTGACAGATGAAATAGGGAGAGAGGGAAATGACTGATTAATATATGGAGATGATGGGGTTATGGCAGGAACTTGATCCCAAGTACTGAAGAAGAATGGGAATGTGCATAAGACAGTGTGAGCCATAAGAATAAAGTGGATAATGAAAGGGTGTTTGAGTTCTTTGCTGGGCTAAATCGTGAACTAGATGATGTGCAAGGGAGAATTCTTGGATGACACCTTTTACCTATATTAAGAGAAGTCTTCTCAGAGGTAAGAACAGAGGACAGTTGACAAGATGTTATGTTGACTGGAGGCATTTAGACTGAACTAGAAGAAAAACAGCACTGGTGTCTCACAAATCACACACAGGGAGTGGACCAAGTGTGACCCGTGGCTCTAATAGAGGGCTTAGTCAAAATCAACAAAAGAAAAACTCCATACGTGATCATTGCAAAAAACTAGGTCATTCTAAGGATTAATGTTGGAATATTTGTGGCAAATCAGCAGATTGGAAGCCCAAACAAAACAAAAACCACAGTTTATCAGGCCATAGTAAACTAGGAGGAGAAGAACAATCAACCTGAGGTGAAATTTTGTCCTAAACAGTTAGGAAAACAATATGAGATCTTTACCTTGTTTCAAATTTCAGGTCAGCCTTCCAATAATATTCCTTCTAGATTCCTAGCTCAAAGAGATAATTTTATAAATCCACTAAATATTAGAACTCAAGCATAAGCATCTTCGATTATTGATTCAGGTGCCTCTGACCATATGATTAGTGAATATCAATTGTTTACAATTTGCTCACCTTGTGCTGGAAATTTGAAAGAAAAGATTGCATATTGGTCACTTTCATTTGTTGATGGGAAAAGGGAGTATTCGTATTTATGATTATATGTCCTAGAACTTGTTTTACATGTTCCAAAATTGTCTTGCAATCTGTTATCTGTTAGTCAATTGACAAAAACCTCAAAATGCTCTGCTAAGTTCCTTGCCTCTTATTGCATCTTTTAGGATATAACATCGGGGAAGACGATTGGCAGTACTAAGGAGTGTGAGGGACTATACTATTTTGAGGAGACTACTTCAAATAATAAGAATGCTTTCCCAGCATCTATCCCTAAAATTAGTGAATTTATGTTATGGCATTCTAGGATAGGTCATCCGAATTTTCATTATATGAAAAAATTATTCCCTTTTTTTTCTAATAAAAGACCATTTTATTTTCATTGTGAAATTTATGAGTATGCCAAACACCAACATACTTTTCCCCCCTAACCAGTTACAAACCATAAAGGCCATTTACTATGTCAACATAGCGATTTGTGGGGCCCCTCTCATATAGGCCGTACAAACACAAAGTGGTTTATCACTTTCATTGAAAATCAAACCCGTGCTTGTTAGACCTATCTCTTACGTGATAAAATAGAAGTTAGGACAATGTTTATCAACTTCCATTCTATGATCCAAACCCAATTTTATACGAAAGTCCAAATCTTGCAAACAGATAATAGGACTGAATACATTAACCAAACTTTAGGATCTTATCTTCTTGAGCATGGCATAGCCCATCAAAGCTTATGTGTGGACACTCCTTAACAAAATAGAATTGTTGAAAGGAAAAATTGACATCCTTGAGGTTACTCGAGCTATACTTTTCACTACTAAAAAGCCAAAAACCTTTTGTAGGGATGCTATTCTAACTGCTACATTTCTCATTAATAAAATGCCTAGCAAAATTTTATCTTTTGTCACTCCATTAGACAAATTTCGAGAACATTTTCCTATCTCACAACTGAACTTGAATCTTCTTCTTAAAATCTTTGGATGTATAGCCTTTGTTCATGTTCACTCCCATAACTGCACTAAATTAGACCCTCATTCTATAAAGTGTGTCTTTATCGAGTGTTCTCTTACTAAAAAGGGGTATAAATGTTATGTCCTGTTACCTTCTTTGAAACAGTGCCCTATTACCCAAAACCTTCGCTTTAAGGTAAGAGTTCAAATGAAGTTCAGTTCTTAACCCAGACTATATCATTAGAATCAAATCCTAGGGAAGAGATAAGAGAGAAAAAGGATAAGGAAATACTGGTTTACTCACAGAGGTAAAAATCAAATTCCCAGGAAGACCTCACACCTGAAGCACTACATGAATCAGATCCCGTGGAAGATCCAACCAACTTAGGGCTACATTATGATCAGACAATAGAATCTGAACCAAATGATATGGGGTTGTTTATTACCCTTCAAAAAATACCACTGTCATTTACTCTACATCCTATCTGACAGCTTGTATCTTATAATATCTTGTTTGAAGCATGTCATGCTTTTACCACTAACCTAGACAGGATTAAAATCCCAAAGGATGTCCACGAAGCCTTAGAAGTGCCCTAATGGGAAAAAGCAGTGATGGAGGAAATGAAAGCTTTGAGGAAAAATGGAACATGGGATGTGGTAAAATTACCAAAGGAAAAAGAATTGTGGGCTGTAAATGGGTATTCATCGTAAAATATAGAGCTAATGGCTCACTGGAAAGATGCAAAGCGAGGATGGTTGCAAAGGGATTTACTCAAACATATAATGTTGACTACACGAAGAAATTTGCACCAGTGGCAAAACTGAACACTATTTAAGTCCTCCTATCTTTGGCAGTAAATTTGGACTGGTCCTTGCAGTAATTGGGCATTAAGAATGCTTTCTTAAATGGGGAATTATAGGAAGAAGTCTTTATAGTGCAATTTCCAGGATTTCGTGAGAAGGGTGAAGAAAACAAAGTTTGCAAGCAAAAAAAATCCTTCTATGGTTTAAAACAGTCTCCAAAAGTGTGGTTTGATAGGTTTACAAAAGTAATAAAAGGACAGCGATATAAATAAGGACATTCAAATCACACAATTTTTTTCAAACATTCTAATAATGGAAAAAAATGATTATGGCCATATATGTTCATAATATTGTCTTGACAGGGGATGATACATTAGAGATGAAGAGAATAAAGGAAGTTTTAGCCAATGAATTTGAGATAAAGGATTTGGGTTAGATGCGTTATTTCCTAGGAATGGAAGTTGCCAAATTAAGGAAAGGACTCGGTGTTTCATAGAGAAAGTATGTCATTGATCCCTTGAATGAAAAAGGTATTCTCGAATATAGGCCAAATGGCACTCCAGTTGAAGCTAGAAAGAGACTAATTGATGTTGGAAAACCAGTTGATAAGGAGAGGTATGAAAGATAAGTAGGGAGTTTAATTTACCCGTCATATACTAGATCAGATATTGCATTTGTCGTAAGTTAGGCAAGTTAACACATGCACAATCCCATGGAGGCACATCTAAGAGCGGTGTACAAAATTCTTAGGTAACTTAAAGGATCCTCAGGGAAAGCCCTATTATTCAAAAAATGTGAGAATAGGAAAATAGAAGTCTTTACAAATGCAAATTAGGCAAGATCGCCAGAAGATAGGAAGTCCACATTTGGTTATTATCCATTCATATGGGGGACCCTAGTAACCTAGAGAAGTAAAAAGCAAAATGTAGTAGCTAGAAGTAGTGTAGAGGTTGAATTCAAAGTAGCAGCTCAAGGGATATATGAAGGATTGTGGTTGAAGAAACTCTTGGAAGAACTTCATATTACAACGAAACCACCTATCGAGCTCTACTGTGATAATAAAGCAGCTATTAGTATCTCCTTAAATCCAGTTCGACATGATCGAACCAAGCATGTAGAAGTGGATAGGTATTTTATCAAGGAAAAGGTGGATAAAGGGGCTATTTGTATGACATGTTTCTCTACAAAAGAGCAAACTGCAGATATACTCAACAAGGGACTATCAAGGTAGAACTTTGACGAACTTGTTTCCAAGTTGGGCAAGATCAATATCTATGATCGAACTTGAGGGGGAATGTTGCAGATGTCAATTAGAGAAGATCCCAATATAATATTACTTCTTTAATTAATGTCTGATTTATAAGAAGATAAATGGGGATCTCGAATCAAATCAGGATCTTTCCTATATTAGTTTACTTCCTAAAATAGCTAGTGTGGTTCCATATATATATATATATATATGAAAATAAAAATCTGAACCTTACAGTAGTCCCTTTGAGCTTAAACAAAATACAATATCATATATCCGACATGTTTTTGTAACTCAATTTTTTGAACATCATTACAGTTGTAAACTGAACTGCATGGTGTCAAAGCAACATGACCTTGATGTTGCATTCCATTTAAGGTATCAAATGAAACCTTGGTTTACTTAGAGGGACATTCTAAAGCATACATTTACTAAAAATGGTATGTCCTTAAATATAATATCCTTTGTGGGACAAAATCATGACAATATGACATGCTTTTTGGAAACCAAAATTTCAATATGAGCACAGTTCTTTTGAGACCTTAAACCAAATGCAATATAAGATTTCATCTTTCTAAAATTCAATGGTCTGAACATTATTACATTTTACAATTGAACCATAGTGTCTCAAAGAAACAAGACCTTTAAGGACAATTCATTTAAGGCCTCAAGGGCACAATCATAATATAATATGCTTTGTGGGAAAAAAATCAAGACATGATTACATGCTCTTTAAAAATCAAAATTGGAATTAAATAGCAGCCTTTGAGACCTTAAACAAAATACAATATCATCTTTCTAACATGTTACAGTAACTTAATGATCTGAACATCATTAAAGCTAACAACAGAATTGTAGGACCTCAATGCACTTGCTGGAATAAAACGTATTTTAGGATACAATAATGTGCTTTTTGGAAACCAAAATCCTAATCCATGAGCAGTCCTTTTATATATTTAAATGAAAAGCTTACGTAGACGTACATTTTAAAGCATGTAATTATTAAAAAGGCACATCCTTAAATATAATATGCTTTGAGGGAAAAAATGATGATAATATACCATGCCTTTTGGAAATCAAAATATGAATCCAAGAGTAATCCATCTGAGACCTTAAACGACATATAATATTATATTTCCAACAACTTTACGTAACTCAATAGGCTAAACATCATTATAATTTACAACTAAACTAACGACTCTCAAAGTAATAAGCCCTTCATGTTGCATTTTATTTAGGGTCTCAAGTGGGCAATGATTTACTAAAAAGGACTTTTTAAGGAATGCAATTACTAAAATGACACATGTTTAAATATAATATCTTTTATAGGACAAATTCAGGACATCATAACATGTATTTTGGAAACCAAAATCTGAATCTAACAGCAGTCCCCTTGTGATCTTAAACGAAATACAATATAATATTTCCGACATGTTATGATAACTCAATGTTTTAAAACATTATTATAGTTTAGATCTGAACCAAAGGGTCTCAAAGAAAAAAGGCCTTGATGTTGCATTTCATTAAGGTCTCAAGTGGGACATTGATTTGCTTGGAGGGACATTTTAAAGCATGCAATAACTAGAATAGCACATCATTACATATAATACGCATTATGGGGAAAATCGGGACAATGCAACATGCTTTAGAGAAATCAAAATTCGAATGGAAGAGCAACCCCTTTTGAGACCTTGAAAAAAATGCACTAGCAAATTTTCAACAACTTTCCCTAATACAATAGTCCAAAAACCATTACAGTTTACAACTAAGTGATAGAATCTCAAATCAACAAGCCACTGATGTTGCATTTCGTTTGAGGTCTCAAGTGCAAAATTGATTTACTTAAGAGGGGCAATTACCAAAATGGAACTTCCTTAGATATAATAAGCTTTGTGGGACACAATCAGGATATTATAGTATGCTTTTTAAAAACCAAAATCAAAGGAATCAATATATGAACTTTAGAGTAGTTCTTTAGAAACCTTAAAAGAAATACAATATCATTTTTTCGACATGTTATGATAACTCAATGATCTAAACATCCTTATAGTTTAGAATTGGACTGAAGAGTCACAAAAAAGCAACAATGCCTTGACATAGCATTTCATTTAAGGTCTCTAATGGGACACTGATTTACTTATAAGGACATTTCAAGGCATGCAATTACTAGCATGACACAACATTAAATATAATACACTTTATGGGACGAAATCAAGAAAATAAAACCTTGTTTTTGGAAACCAAATTCAAATGCGAGAGTAATCCCTCTTGAGACCATAAACAAAATGCAATTATCAGATTTACAATTGAACTGCAAGGTCTAAAAGCAACAAGTTGTTGATATTGCATTTCGTTTAAAGGTCTCAATTAGGACATTGATTTAATTAGAAGGTAAATAACCAAAATGACAATTCCTTAAATATATATGCTGTGTGGGACAAAATCAGGGTATTATAACATGCTTTTTGGAAACCAAAATCAAAGGAATGAATATCTACATCCAAATTAGTCCTTTAGAAACCTTAAATAAAATGCAAAATCAAATTTCTCATATGTTTCTGTAAGTCAATGGTCAGAACATCATTAAAGTTTAAAACTGAAATGTAAGGTTTCAAACCAACAAGGCTCTGATCTTGCATTTCCTTTAAGATCTTAAGAGGGATAATGATTTACATAGACGGACATTTTAAAGCATGTAATTATTAAAATGACACATCTTTAAATATAATATGCATTTTGGGAGAAAATAAAGACAACTTAATGTGCGTTTATTTGAATACGAGAATAGTCCCTTTTGAGATCTTCAACACAATGCAACATCAGATTTTGACTTCTTTTAGTACCTGAATGGTCCGAACATCACTACAATTTACAATTGAGTAATATGCTTTGTGGGAATAAATCAGGATATTATAATATGCTTTTTGGAAACCAAAATAAAAAAATCAATATCTAAATTCGAAAGTAGTCATTTAGAAGCCTTAAATGAAATGCAAAATCAAATTTCTCACATGTTTCTGTGAGTTAATTGTAGGAAAATCCTGGTGTACGCATCATATACATGTGGTGCAGAAAATAAAGAATTTGTTCTGGGACTTTTCCGAAGTCCAGGATCTATATGCCTATGCAAGGAAATACCATTAAACCTAGTTGAAAATTCCCAATTCACATACATGTTCATAACACTTATATATATAGGAATTCACAACATTTACACAAATCAATCATTTATACAATAACCACGTACCTTGTGTGTAGTCTCCTTTGTTCTTCAATCTTCTACTTATTGGGTTGTTGCAAACCACAATGACCAAAATAGATCGTCTCTAATGGTATTTATGCAAAGATCGGAGAAACTAACCTAATCAAACTCTTTGATCTGGAAATGGCTAGAACAAAGACAAGAGTGCTAGCTCTCTTCTTTGTTCTATGGAGAGCAAAAACTGTGAAAGAGAATGAAGAGGAAGAAGATGAGAAATATGAGGAGAATTAGGTGAGAATCATGAAAGATTGGTTACTTAACCATTTTCACGATTATCATCATCTTACTTGCTTTTTGTTTTTGTCTTTTATCATTTAAAGACAACAAATGCATAACTTAAAGAAACATATCATCGGGACATATTCGGATCTCATTGGGATCCATTTGGTTCTATTACTCTCCATATAATGGATCTCTATCCAAAACTATTTTACAAATCCTTCGAGTCACTCTTATACGTGTGATCCATTAGGTTCGCGGTTATGTTGGCCACTTGGAGTAACACTTAATCCAAGTAAGTCATAAATAGCATCTAGTAAGACATCATGGCCCCCAATTCACCAGAAAGTAAGTGGTTTGATGAACGAACCTGTGCTCATCACAAACCTTCTCATGAACCGTCCCATAGACAATTGCTGTATAATTCATTCTTTCACCATACTATACCCCACTTGGTCATGAGTATGGACAAAGTGTCAACTCTCACTAGACTAACTACGTCAAATCTAACCTAAGTGACATCAGTTCTCATCCTAGGACTCATTACTCTATATGTCAATGAAGACATTCTTCATGACACATGTACTCCTGCCTGAGATTTCTAAGTAATGACCTCGATAAGAGGCCGTGGTTATCATCTTTTGCTATCATAGAATAATTACCTTTGAATATCTCAAGCTGTACCTAATCACCACCTTATGAGTGACCTATGTAAGGCAATAAGGAATAGATTCAAAGTACAGAATCAATATCTAAGATATTCTTGAGTACTTCAAGTCTAAGATTACTTGCACCATTGCTATGATGAGATTATCACTGACATTAGAATAGGACATCTATCTGATGATCTCATGGTAGGTCATCAAATGTACTTACTACCTCTAGTAAGCATCCACATCTCATGTTTACAATTTCAGAGATCCACTATTTGAACAAATCAAGAAGTTTGACATGTGTTAGTCTATCCGGATTAACGACGTCCAGTCTCATTCATCCTATGACTAGGGATAATTTAGATACTGACATAATTGCACATGATAGGAATCTCAGTAGTATGATCACATCATAA
>JAOQMS010035570.1:0-14523 GCA_027563885.1 Erythroxylum longipes | reverse complement strand
AAGCTTCACTTCTCTTCTTTCACTCTCATTCACGTTACCACCTGCTAAAAGACATGCTCACCATACCTTTCCCAAAAGTCCAATTTACCTTTGTCATTTTAGCCATATACCGAAAATGCCCTCATTTCCTTCTCATGTCTTCTTGCCATAACTATTATGCTTATGTTAATGAAGGGAATTTTCATGGGGGCCGACAATTTGAGTGGGAAAGGCACTGATGATGGTGATGGGTTAACCAAGATTAATTCAAAAAGAGAACTAAAATATTTTAATTGTGGATGTGCTTTAATTATTAACTTGGGTAAAGAAGAGACTAAGAATTCAAGAGCTTACGTGGTGAAAGCGGTAATTGATATTAAGGGTGGAGGCTTTTATGGGATTAAAGAATGTAAAGAAGTAGGTGAATTAGTCAATGATGCATTGAGTGAAAATTGGCTAGTGATGTTGGTAGAGGAGGTAAGAGTAACAATAGAAGTTCACAGAAGATTGAAATTGAAAATGTTGAGTTGCAGCGTGGTAGAATGCTAAGTTTAGTCGAGACGTATTTAGTGAATGGAGATAAACTCAAGTTCAAGTTAAATAAGTTGTAGTTTGTCAATGATAGGAGTCTTTGGAAGGAGAATTGGTGAAGAAAATTACATAGAGTTATCGATTAATATTGTTGAGGGTGTCGTTCTGCAGATTTTGGGTTATTAAAAAGTAAAAGATTGTAGTGAATGTGTAGAAAGTTGTTTGATAAGTAGCTCAATCCTTAGACATATTGCACGGACCCCTTATTGAATGCATAAGTCATCATATAGAGAAACCACCCTTTAGTATCATATCCTATTATGTAAAGGAAACAGAAGGATACTAACCCCAACTCAGCTAAAGATGATAGCGAGTTAAGCTTCATCTTTGTCTCTATTCATTTTTTACTGTAAAACATCTATGCACGTATCTATTATTGGAGCTAATCATATCCTTTATATATTGCAAGTTGAACTATCACTTAGAGAAAAGAAGAGAGTTTCACTGGATCTCTATAAAAGCCCCTCTAACAGGTAATTATAGATAACTCAGAGTTAGTAGTATCTTGTGTATCTGATCTAAAAGCTAGCATGCATATATAGCATAGGCATTCCATCACTCAGTGAGCTAGGAAAATTATTGACAAATCTTAAAGCATATTATTGACTCAGGGGAGATAAAGTTCTTCCTTGTTATTGAATGTGGTACTAATTGTCTTCTTTATGTGTCCCTAATATGAATACAATTGCCACTTCCATTAAAAAAGAGAGGAATTATATTAAAAATCCTGAATTACCCCTATTTTTATTAGTGACATTGCTTAGTAAGAGAACTATCCGACCTTGATATATGGTCAGTGTAGTGTAATATTTAATTTATATCACCATTTCCTTGCTCCCTAGATCATAGTTTCTAGGCTCACTAAGTCCCATCTTTCCATCATTGAGGAACTTGCACCAACAAAACCACTTTTAGCTAAAAGCATTTCCTTAATCCAGTAGATAGTTTTCATTGGAAGGTCATATTTTCTTAAGGCCATCTCTATATGCATTTTTATTGTTCCTTTCTCTCCAAATAGCATAAACACTACAAGAAAGGGTATAGTCTTCAATGAAAGGTCATATTTGCTGAAGGCCATCCCTCTATGCATTTTTATTATTCCTTTCTCTCCAAATAGCATAAACACTGCAAGAAAGGATATAGTTTTCACTGAAAGGCCATATTTGCTTAAGGCCATCCCTCTATGCATTTTTATTGTTCCTTTCTCTCCAAATAGCATAAACACTACAAGAAAGGGTTATATGAGGAAACAAGAACTATGTCTCATTCTTTTAATTTCATCACTATTCCATTAAGGATTAAAGGCCACTTTGTCTCCATGCAACAAAGTTTAATGAGATCCTGAATTCTAGACCAAAGTATATGAAAGTAGACAAAATAAAAAATAAGTATGGAATAATTTCTAGTACTAGTTAGCATAGAAATTATAAAGGGATCGAAGTACCTTGAAAAACTATCTTTTGTCTTCAATCTACCTTTTGTGAGTAGCTAAAGGGAAAAGGAGGCCTTAGGGAAAAGAGTTTTACCCTTAATTTGGTCATTCTAAAGGACTTAAGGTGTATGGAATGTAAATAGTTCTAAGAAAGATCTATTGGTGAATTTATTTGAAGTGTTCATTAACCATATAACACAATCTTGTTCCATTTGATTATGATTATATAAATTTAGATTGGCTGATAGGATTGAAGCTCCTTTGAATGTACAACTATAGGAATCTCCATTTATATTGGCACTCAACATAGCATGCATAATGGTTCTTTGCTTAAGGGAATTCAATTCTTCCGCAAGGTATAGTGGCCCTATTTCGAACCAATTATCCCACCATAATTAGGTCTTATCACCTTTACCAACCACATTTTTAAAAGATGAACTCAACTTGTCTCTTATCATTAGTATTTTAATTAAACACCAAGAATGTTCTTTGTTAACTTTCAAGCTCCAAAAACATATAGTAGATAGGTAGTGTTCATGCATCCATTTTGACCAGATAGCCTCATTATCATTGAACACCCATTATATTTTCTTGAATAGTAATATTAAATTCATATATGAACAAAAAATATTCTCAAACTAACTTCTCGCTTTAGAGTGCATAGGTTTTGCCATCTAACTGTGGCATTTTTGGAGTTGTCAATAGCCCTTGACTAGAGTTGTTTTTGATCAAATTCTCTATTTCTTTAGTTTTTATTAAACAAAGGCTTAAATTAGTTGACATACCTTTAGAGTATGTTATAAAAGTAGATGAGGTTAGAGAAAATGTAGTAGAAAAATCAAAGAAATAGAAGACTCATGCATCAGTTGGATAAAGTTAAGTTATTAGAACTAAAACTACATGTCCTACTTTTTCAAATATGTAGAAAGATTCCCTTGTTAATCTTATATTTTAATCCCACATGTTTAAAGAATTAAAAACACAATCTAGTGGCATACCATGTTATTAACGTAGTGGTGATCTCTAACAAGAATTAATGCTAGACTATCTTTTATATAAGATGAAAATTCAAGTATTAAAGTGTTAGAATATAGTTTGACTTAATTTCGAAAATTTACCTAAAGCTGCAAATGAAAAATATTTTTTAATAACTCTTTTCTGAGTAATTGGATGCCATGTGTAAGTAGGCATCTCTCCTATAAATTGTCCATTCATTATTATAAATATCATATGATAAGAGAGAAAATTATAAAAATTGATTCAATGAGATCTTATGCTTAACATTTTTTTAATTTCAATTCATATTTATGATATTTAGTTAGTAAGCAAAATTAATGTCTAGAAAAATCAAATAAAAATTAATTTAATATCATGAAATATAACATCTTGTGGTAATAAACCTTCACATATTATTTATAGAAATATAAGAGAAGTATTATTACAAAAATTAAGTGTTTTATTAATTTATCTTATTTATCAACCTTCGGCATTTTGAATGAGGAAAAGTCTATGTGTTAGAGTTATATACGTGGAAATAACTTTGTATTGATATTCTTAATAAATAAAACTACAATTTTCAAGAGATAAGGGCATCAACAAAAAAAATACACCATTTAGTAGTAAATATCCTAGTGTTTGCACAACTAACTCAATCAATGTCATTGTAGGCTTAAAGTTGGAGTGAGAGACTAGTCGAAAGAATTATGCCATGAATAAAGGTAACAAAGATATATCAAATGATTTTTTAAACTGCGATTAAATATAGATGTTAAGGCGATTGTGTGTACCTACTTACAATATGATCAACATAAGAAATATATACGTGAGTAATGGTTAGATAGATAAAAATAATCATTAGGTTTTGGTATAAGATAGTGTCCTAAAAAAACTCTCTTTTGTTACATCAATACTTTATGTTAATTTAAATAAAGTAGTGTTATTAAGTCCTTCTAGTTGAACAAGATCCTAAATGTACTTACTTTGATTTAAGAAAATACCTTAAGGTCGATGATGCATCCATAAAGCCAAAAAATAGGTAAGTTTGTCAAGAAAAGTATATTGTGATAATCCCTAAATTTTAAAATGGCATACATATTGGAACTTGTAATAATAATGTCATTCACATAACGAGAAGGAATATAATGACTGATATGTGATTTTATATAAAGTGAAACATAAAACAATACTAAAAGAAATAATTAAGTTTACCTATCATTTTTTATAATAAATTTTAGTGAGTCGATTATTGATCCCACAAGTACTGTAACCACTAGTATTAACTTTTCAATTTAGTTTGAAGCCAACAGAGTGAATTTATTCTATGCTCGCTTATTGACACACCTCGTTTTTACCTTTTTCTTTTTTATATTTTTATATAGGATAATGAACATATCTAAACATAGTTAACGTTTAACTCAATGTATATATAGATTATACCAAAAGTATCATAATACAAATGAAGTTTCTATCCTCTAAATTGATGAAATAAATTGAAACCAACTTAATCATCAAAGTTAATAATAATTTCCCTAAACAAATCAAATCACAATCTTGACCAAAATGATAATGAATCATCTTGATCAACATCCTTTCAAAAATACAGAAATGCTAAAATTGCTAATTATTAAGGCAATTATAAAAAATTGATAAGCATGAATATTAAGTTCCTCCCCCACACTTAAGTTGTGTATTGTTCTTAATATACAAAACATGTGAGCATAATAAATATGATAAATAATAGGAGAAGGTGAGGATAATTGGTACTCCTTTAGAAATAGAAGTCATTAACCTTGTCTAATTTTGTCCAATACCCATTCATTGACCTTATCTAGCACTTAGGGGTGATATTGCCTTTATCACCTCTAAAGCTCATCAAGTGCTATCTCAAGTAACAAAATCAAAACAATAAGTCTAAATCTAATAAAACTAAAAGCACATGCAATAAGAATTAAACACTAATCAAAACATTCTAAAACTAATTATAAGGATTTCCAAATCTTTTAAACTAAAAGAAAAAATCAACATCGTTAGGTTACCTCCTAATTAGTACTTCTTTATGAATCTTTTTCTAGGAATTCTCCATAAGCAATTTACTAATCTTGGATTTATAATTAGCAGCTTGCTTCCACCTGACTTCTTAAATAAGTTTACATTAGCCTACAAATAGGCTATATGCTATATTATAATAAGGACATATGATAACAAATTAATAAAACCAAGTAAATTTATTTAATTCCTTTTTGGTAACAAACTGTCAATATAACAAGAAATAATAAAACCTCATAGATCTTTGATTGATTATGGAAATTTTTTCTGTGGGAAGTTGGAGCCCTTTATACTTAAGATGATTGTTGATAATTCCTTGACATCTACCTTCCTTGACTCCTCTTTCTCTTTCTCTTTCCCCTCTTCCTTCTCTTCTTCAAAAGTAACTTCCTTCTTCCCTTCAACCTTTAGATCCTCTCCACTCCTTTAAGTTTTTGTATTCATTTATTTCCTTAGTTTTGGATCGGTGTATCTTAGATAAAAATACTTGGCTTCTTTTTAACAAGTTTAATGACTTATTCTTGTGAAAGTGTTATATTGTGGAAAGAAGTTAATAACTATTTAGTTTTTTGGATGCTCACCTCAATTATAGCAATGGATTTAATAAGGAGTTCCTTGAGACAGTGATCCTCCTTTTAAGGCTATTTTATTTAGAAATTCGAGTGAAGCTTGATCATTCTATACAAAATAGACCAGTTGTCCTACTCTAAATTATAAGTATTATCATAGGGGATTTTTTAAGGCTAGTTCCCATTTAAATTGGCTACTCTCACATGTAGCCTAATACCTAACTTTTATGATTAGGGTGTTACCACCATAAATATCACAGTGCATTAATGATACTAGCTGAGCTTCCAAATACATATTTTTATGCCTCTCATTTAAAGCTTCAATATTACCATAAGTGATGGTATATTATAATGCCCCAAAGAATAATGTCATTTCCATCCTTCCATTGTGTTTGGTAATTATAGCAATGAATACCTAAATCCTAAAAATAAGCCACAAACATAAGAACAATAAAGAGAGTTCCTAAAAATAAATATAAGAAGAAAAGAAACAAAAACTACCTAGGTTAGTACTGATAAAAAAAGCGCAAATGAAAGAAAAATTACTAAATTAATAAAAAATAAGGTTTTCTTAATATAACAGTCCCTAATAATGGTGCCAAAAACTTTATTGTGTTTTAATCAAATATATAATATATTTGTAGTTAGCACTGGTAAGTACGGGTTGATCCCATAAGGATTGTAATTATTAGTACTAACTATCTTTCTATTTTTTGATATAAATAAATGAGTTATGAAATAAATGAAACTATGATAACAAATAAGAATAAATTCTCCACGGCAATAGATAAGAATAACAATTAATAGATAGATAAGAAATAGACGTAGAATTCCCCCAGAACTTTATTATGCTTAAAATTATCTTGATTTAATGATAAATCCTAGTTACTTGGACCAATAGGAATTCCTAATTTATAAATAAATTCTCTCTCTAGACATGTAATCCATATCCTTAAGTTGATTGGTTGAAATCTATATCTAATTAAACTCCTAATAATGCATTAACTCATGTTGTAATCTGGAGCAACTCACACTTAACCCTTTTTATCCATTTTATGATCTAACCGTACATCTCATCTCTTAAATCTCGATGCATGGATAAATCTCAAGAAAACTAAATATTCATTAAACAAAAGATCAATTCAAAACATAAATCCTAAGGTTCGTCACATTAGATCTATATCCCAAGTTAGTTCATCATAAAAGAAATATAATCCATATGAAATAATAAAGAAACAAGAGATAAGAATGAGCTTGATCTAGTCCTTCTTTCCTCTAAGATTTCTTCTTCTTGATTTCCTATGTGACAGTCCTTAGCCTTGGGACTAATTTTTGGTCCTCTATGAAATCTCTCACTTTTTCCTTCTCGTTTTCCAATTTTTATTTCATGAAACTTGAGATTTTATGTTGAACATGGCTCAAATATGATCCCATTTGATCTCATGTTGCTTCTATGCACCTAAGCTTTTTTTTTTTTAAAATGACCACCAATATGGGTTTAACATGACCCTATGTTGTCCCAGTATGCCCTTGCATTAATATGGTGTTACTGTGGCCAAAATATGAAGAAACAAATTGAAACAATGTTGAACATGGCTTGAACATTTGGTCTATATGCCCTATGTTAGTTAATTTATTCTAGAATACACACCCCTACACAGACTCATGTAGGTCCTCTGTTTAAGAACACACCCCTAACATAACCCCATATATGTCCTTTGTTAGTGTTATGTTCTAATTCCTTCTTCTAAAATTATCCCAAAATCATTCCAATTTATCTTAAATTTACATGAATTTATTCATTCTTCATTAGAGAGCTCGAATAATGCCTATAAATGAAATATTAACCAAATTAAGTACCAAATCTCCTATAAATTATTAAAGTACAAGCTAAATGCTCTATAAATATGCTAGAAAACATAGGTTAACTAGCGCTTATCACTTGCCTTGTATCAAAATAGCTCCATTACCTATTCCTAAGTCATCATACTCATTCTTAAAAGTTTTAGTGAAATCATGTAATGTTAATATTGATTTTGAACATAACATTATTTAAAGACATTAAATGTTTCCTCTTGTTCACGATCCCAATAATAATTGCACAAATTTCTTTACAATTTCAATAAGTGGTAGAGACTGCATTAAAATCTTTAACAAATTTTTTATAAAAACTAGGCAAACCATGAAAAATTCTTACCTCAATTATCAATTTATATCTTGACCATTTCCTAATTGCTTTCACCTTTTCCTCGTGTACCTCCATAACTATTGAACTAATAACATAATCAGAAAACACAATCTTTTTCATACAAAAGTACACTTTTTAAGATTATCATATATTTGTTCTTTTCTCAACACACTAAGCACACATCTCAAGTGATAAATTTACTCTTATAAATGCTTATTGTACACTAGAATGTCATAGAGATAAGTAACTACCTATATATGCATTGAACACATGATTTTGTCAATCATATGAAAGTATTAGGTGCATTAGTAATACCAAATGACATAAATAACCACTTAAACAAACTATACTCTTAAAGGTAGTTTTCCGTTTATCATCTTCTCTTTTCCTAATTTAATGATATCCATTTTTAAATAAATTTTATAAAATATGGAAAAACCATATAATTCATTAAAAATACCATCTAACTTAAGAATAAGATGTTTATATTTTACCATTATATTATTAATAGCTCTGAACTCAATACACATCGACCAAGTGTCATCCTTTTAAGACATTAGAAGAACTAAAACTACATTGAAATGAGACGTGTTGGAAGATATTTAAAAGTTATTTGGCTCTTGTGTGAAGGAGAAGTTCTGTACTTGGGTGTATATATTCTTTTGTATTCTATGTAGGTTAGCCCACTCCTTTAAGAGTAGTTACCTGATCTTAAACACTCAAAAGCCTTATTGTTGTATATTACTTACATCACTTTAAGAGTTTAATGTTCTGATTTTTTTCTAAAAGTGTTTAGTAACATGATACCAGTTATATGATATAATATTACTAGTTACATATGGAGTAAGAAGGGTTGAGAGAGTCCTAAAGAATTACTTGACTATTTTATATAGAGAGAAGTTTTGGAATATGGTGTGCTTATAGTTTTTGTATACTAAGTATGTTGTCTCATTCTCCTAGACTACTTGTTTTACCTTATAAGCTCATTTTCCTTACTTCGCTATACCAGTTGCATCACCATGAGAGTTAAGTGAGTGTTCTTTACCAATTATTTGGTTAAAATTTCCTTATTATATTGAAAAAAATTACTAGATATATATGGGTTAAGAAGTATTAGGAGAAGCATAAAAAAAGTTACTTGGATCTTATGTGTGGAGATGAGTTTTAGAGTAGGGTGTGCCTATTTTTGTGTTTTAAGATGGATTCCTCTCTCCCCTAAAGCAATTGCCTTAACTCTTAGTTACCTTACTTTTCAATATTAGTTGTATCACATTTAAAAGTTTAGTGTGTGTTCTTTCTAACTGTTTGTTAAATTTTGTCTATTTTATAAAAGAAATTATTAGCTAGATATGGGGCCAGAAGTGTTCGGAGAGGCCTAGAATAATTACTTGAATTTTGAGAAAAATTTTAAAATATAATGTTCCTATGTTTTTGTATTTTAGGTAGGTTTCCTTAGCCTAGAGTAATAATCTCACCTTAAAAGGTCAGTTGCCTCACATCATATACTAGTTCCACCACCTTGATAATTAAGTAAGCGGTCTTTACTAAGTGTTCAGTGAAATTTTCCTATTATGTGAGAGGAAATTATTAACTACATATAAGGTAAGAAGTATTGGGAGAGGTCTAAAATTACTTGTCTCTTATATGTTGGGTTGATTTTCGGAATAGGTTATCTTATAGCTATGTTTTTTAGGCAAATTGACTCACTTTTTAGATTAGTTGCAATATCTTGAAGGTTTATTTTCCTTAATCCCTTATAAAAGTTGCACCATTTGGAGAGTTAAGTGGTTTTTTTTTTTGCTAAATGTTTAGGAAAATTTATCTATTAAATAGAAGAAATTTACTAATTATATGTAGGGTGCGAAGTGTTAGGAAAGGTCTTAATTTGTTCATGTGTAAGGATAAATTTAGGAATATGGTGTACTTATGCTTCTATGTCCTAAGTTGATTGGCTCACTCTCTTAAACTAGTTGTTTACCTTAAATGTTTGTTTCCCTCACTCCCCTATACGATTTATGTCATCTTAAATGTTGAGTGAACTTCTTTTTACCAAGTCTTTGGTTAAATTTGCTTATTATATGAGAGAAAGTTACCAGCCATATATAGGATGAGAAGTATAAGTCTTTATATAGAAGAATTAATTGGTTTTTGCATATCGGAAAAAAAGTTTAGGAATAGGGCACACTTATACTTCTATGTTCCAAGTTAGTTGTCTCACCCTTTAAAGTAGTTTCTTTACTCTCCTATACCAATTATGTCACCTTAAAAGTTGTGTATGTGTTTTTCACCAAGTTTTTCATATAATTTGCCTATTTTGTGGAAGCAAATTACTATCTACATGTGGTTAAGAAGTGTTAGTAAAGGCTTTAAAAAATTACTTAACTCTTATATTTAGGAAGAGGTCATGGAATATGATGTGCCTATACTTTTATATTCTTAGTAAGTTGCCTCACTCTCTTAAAATAGTACACTTATTTGTAAGGCTTAGTTGTCTCACTCTATTATACTGGTTACATCACTTCAAGAATTAAGTATATGTTCTTTAAAAAATAAATTTTGAAATTCACTTATTATGTGAGGGCAAATTACTTGCTATATATGTGATGAGAAACATCAAGTGAGGCACAGAAAAATTACTTGGTTCTTAATTGTACGAAGAAGTTTGGGAATATGGTGCTTCTATGCTTTTGTATTCTAGGCCGATTGCCTCAACTTAAAGGATTAGTTTCCTTTTTCCTTTATACCAGTTGCATCTTTTTGATAGCTGAGAGAGTGTGTTTTACTAAATATTTAGTGAAATTTACCGATTATATGGAGGAAATTGTTGGTTACATGTGAGGAGAGAAGTGTTAGAGGAGACCTAAAAGAATTACTTGTCTCTTTTTTTGTGAAGAAAAGTTTTGAAGTAGGGTAGCCTATGCTTTTATTCTAAGTAGATTATCTCACTCTTATAAAAAAGGTTCTTTTGCCTTGAAGGCTACATTGTCCCACTCTATTATACTAGTTAGATCATCTTAAAAGTTGAATATATGTATTTTACTAAGTTTTTAGTAGAATATATGGTAAAAAGTTTTGGAAAAAGACAAAAGAATTACCTGAATGTGTGTGTGGGAGAAGTTTTAGAATAAGACATACTTATTTTTTTAAGTTTTAGGTAAGTTGCCTCATTTTATTAAAGTAGGCTTCTCACCTCAAATGCTTAGTTGCATCACTCCTCTATATTAATTGGACCATCTTAAAAGTTAAGTATATTTATCAAGTTTTTGGTTGTAATTTGCTTATTATGTGGAAGAAAATTACTAGCCACTTATAGGGTCTGAAATGTTGAGAGATGCCTAGAAGAATTACTTGGTTCCTTTGTACGAGGAGAAGTTTTAAAATACACCATATCTTTTCTTCTATGTTTAAGGTAGGTTGCCTCACTTTTCTAAAGTAGCCTCACTTTAAATTGCACAATTACCTCACTTTTCTATACTAGTTGTATTACTTTGAAAGTTAAGATGTTCTTTTCAAGTATTTGGTAAATTTTGTTTACTTAAAAAAATATTAGTTATACGTATAGTAAGAAGTGTAGAGAGATCCAATCAAAATTATTTGATTTTTATATGTGGAGAAAAGTTTTAGAATATAGTGTACCTATATTTTTGTATTCAAAATAAATTATCCCCTTTAAAGTAGTTACCTAACTTCGAAAGCTTAACTGCTTCATTCTTCTATAATAGTCATATCATTTTGGGAACTTACGTGTTTTGTTTACTAAGTGTTTAGTAGATCATAACTCCTAATCATAAGTTGTAATGATAACACTCATTCCTCTTTATTATTTTTTCATTATTTGTATTTCTTTACAATAATATATAGAATAAATTAAAGTATGAAAATAAAAATATCATTCGTTTTGTTATTAACTTTTCAACATTATGAATAAGTACTACTTGCTAATCTTAAATAAGTAACTTAAAAAGAATGCTAGTGATATAATTAATATGAATGTTGGTAGAAATGTGTAATTTATATTTTGTTTTTCTCAAAAGTAAGCTTTAAAATAATGTTTGATATAACTTATTATTGATGCATGTTTATCGATTCCACTCCCACATAAGTTAATATGTGCATATAGAGAGTAATGAAATGTCATAAAGAGAATATGCTTTTTTTATTGGAGTGATTAAATCACAATGTCAACATATGTCATTCATTCAATACTCTTTTGTTGTGGTTAAGAAGTTCGCTCCATATTTATACATAAAACCATGTAGACTTGGAACATTTAATGCCATTAACTCAAGTTGTTTGGTTTGGCTCTGAATAAAAAAAGAGAAAGATTAAGAAAGAGAAAGCGGGAGAAGAAAGGAAGAGATAAATGAGTATAGGAACATTATCACCTTTTATTGACACTTACTTTTATTAAACTAAAAAAGATTTTGATCTACCAATAAATAGTTTAGACACTCTTTTTATAAAATATATAAGATTAGGAATGCATTGCTAAATCTCAAATTGATCAAATCAAGATAATAATCTTAAGATTATTGGCAAGTACTTTTTATTTTTGATGTACCAAATTAATCTTTTAACTTTATATAAAATAAACCAATTTTATATAACATAATTAACTTATTAGAATTTATGTTCATTTTAAATCTAAAATACAATTGGATTCACTTAAGTTACTTGCTTAGTACTTAAATTATTAGGTATAAAGGGCAAATTTGATCATAATATTTACATTTAAATACAAATTAGATATTAGCATTTTATAGTATTTAAAATAAACTAACATTTTTAAAATGTTTAAATTGAATTCCCTATAAATAAAAGCAAATGAAGACATAACTTTGTCAGTCTTCTTTATATTATATATTTTTAATAAACTTATGAGCTCCACAATGCTACATATGTGTCACTTGATTTTGTAAAGTCCATTTAACTTAAAAACGATTAAATATGAATTATTTTAAGCAAATGTTATTAATTTTAATTACAATGAATAAAATTAATTAGGCTAACATTATCTACCTAGTATAATTAATCAAATCCTAATTTGCCGAATCTTAAAATAATCCCTCAATTTGTTTTAACCTTCATATAACCATCTCTCTCTTTGTTGTCTTCCTTATATTTGACAAATCTTCTGACAATACTTACATTCGGCTTTTTCTACCCCGTCCACTGATCTACTCTTATTGAAGTGATTTCAAACTTCACTTTTCAATTGACTTGGACTTCTATCTTCACTTAGTACAGGATTAGAAGTTTTCGCTTCTGTCTCTAGTACTAGATTACAATTCTCTATTGAAGGAATATGCTCATCCATATAAATATATAAGTTATTCATAATAATTATTGATAATTCATAAACACGGAAGAGAATATGAGAATATAAATCATAATCATAGATTTAAAGTTTATAAATTGTCAGTGACTTACACGGTCACACGTATATGACTGTTTAAGTCATTAAGATCATGTTACATAATACACGGGCGTGTATATATTTTCACAGACTTACACGCTCATATACATAGGTGTGTATGTGACTGTGTAAGTCACTATAAATTCTTGTCCATTCTTGCATGTTCACATACAGTGTATATTTCTAGATCATACTTACACGGTCATATACACAAATGTATATATGACCATTTAAGTTCTCGAAACTCACAATCATTTACATGGTTCTCGGAACTCTCAGTCACTTACACGATTGAATTTGTGAAATACTAGAATTTCTGGGATTGTTGCCGTCTAGGAGGTGTTGCGTGTATGTCATCATGTAAGTCTGCAAAAACACCCCTGAGAGGGAAACAATCTCAAAAGTTCTAGTATTTCACAAATTGAATCTTCAATGAAAAGATTCAAGAACTTTACCATGGTGAATGGGTGGGGAAGAAGCAAAAAAAGATGGCGGGAGGGAACGGGGTAGCGATAAACTGAATTCTGGTCTGAGAGACAGAAAGAGAGTGAGTGAAGAAGGTAAGAGTCCGAGGAAGGAAGAAGACAGAGGAGAGGGTGGAGGAAAATTTTAACCTAGACTAAAATAATGTTGCATTTTGCTTCTTAAGGAAAACGACATCATTTTAGCTTTACAGTCTATCGGGGGATTTTTGGGCTTGAGGGCTAGCTCGAGGCCCGTTGACGCCAGCCCAACCAAATGCCATCCTTAGTGTTGAGCCAACGCATACCAAGGATCCACCAGTTTTCAATAATAGAAAATAAGTTAGCTAGGGTGACCATATCACCAAAACTTCTGAAAAAAAAAAGTAAAGGAGTGGCGAAGCAGTGCAAAAACACAAACACAACAAACTATTGCCCCACCCTAAGCAGTTGTTAATGGTGGTGGATTAGACACCCTGGCGAGACAGAAGTTAGAGATGACGTTGGGAGAGGTGACGGGGTGGTACCGCTTCGTCATATGCGCTTTTATGCATTGAGACGTGGGACACAGACAACAGACCTTCTGGTGGTTCGTATGGCTCACTTGCAAGACCTACAGTGACAGTTTTTTAATCACAGTGTAACACCCCACTCCCACCGAACCCGAACCCGATATCGACCGTGATATCCGAATCTGTGCCTGCGAGGGTGGCGTGTCACATCACTAAACACATCACTTAACACTAAACAAAAGTCGGTATACCCTTTTTTTTATAAACTCTTTTACACTTATCACTTATGTGTGATCACTTTTTCTTTTTGAAACACTTTGTCTATTTAAA
>JAOQMS010035559.1:0-14524 GCA_027563885.1 Erythroxylum longipes | reverse complement strand
ATTAACAAGTCTCCTTTCTTCTTCTTCCTTGATTAGTCAAGCTTCCCCTTCATCTTCCTCTCTCTATCTTAGTACTTTACTAGCCTGAAAGTGCTTTTAGAGTCCCCAGGTCCTTTCCTTCTATTAGTCTCTTGTTCAAAAAAGGATGATTTATTTGTATATAAGTCAGCTGGCTAGCCTTGCAAATCAAATATATATATATATATATATGAGACTATTTCAAATTAAATCCCTTGCTAAAATATTAAGTACATATTAAGCATGTGATTTTTGCTTAAACATATTCGGATTAAAAGAGTCTTAAGTCACTCAACAAATCTTACAATAAACAAAACTCTACTTTTATGCTTTAAATAATAGAAGGCAAAAATCGTATGCTTAAAATGTACTTAATATTTTAACAAGGGATTTAATTTCAAATAGTCTCATCAAACATTAAATTATATGTGTGTGTGTGTGTGTATATATATATAAAATCATATAAGTAAAATATGCAACTTATACACTCATAATCAAATTATATGCATAAAATATTAAGCTTCGTTTGATTCTAGTTATTGATCTTCATAATTTAAAATAATATTTTCAACTCTTTGGATAATTAAATTAGATTAAACTCCTTGATTTTTAAATAAATTAAATTCTTATTCTAATAGTTTTCAAATCTAATTTGAAATTATTTCCAATTTTCTTGACTCCTTTAAAAAATTTAATTTAAAATTTTTTATTAAATTATACTTCTTACATATTATAATCTAGAGATTTTCTTTTTCAAAACTCAAACAAGCAAGAAAATTTAATCCAATTAGAAATTACTTTTACTTAATTAGAAAACTATTTTCTAATATTAAAAGGAAATTACTTTCAAAATTAAATAAAACACTTTTAAATTTAATTAGGAAAGTATTTACCTACAGATTGATTTCTTAAATAATTAGAAAATCTTTCTTTAATAAATTAGAAAACTATTTTCAAGACATTAAGAAAAGCCCATTTTTCTTAATTAAAAATGAAAACACATTTTCTAATAAATGAAGAAACTTATCATTTAGAAATAAAGAAATAATTTCTAAATAAATAAAATAATAACTCTATAAATAAAATAATAAACTTATTTTATTTTAATCTAAAATAAATAAATTTAATTAAGAAACATCTTTCTCAATTATTTAAAAATTTTTATAATTTAATGAGTCTAATTAATTAATTTTAATCTAATTAAAATATAATTATTTTACTTTTAGAAACAACATTTCTAAATTTTAATTAGGAATATTATCAATTTTAATTAAATTAAAAAATAATTACTTTAATTTTGAATTGAAAAATCTTTTAAATTCTAATTGGAATAAAGGTATTCTTAGCAGGGATTAACTAGGGGTAGTTTGTTTCTCTTTCTTTTTCCATTTTTTGTTGTCGTTTTTGTAAAAGGAGAAGCAAGTCAACACAACATGTTTGTTTGAGTTTGTTGCAATTTTTTGTTTCTTAAAATTAAAAAATCACAAGGTTTTTAGAAAAAACAAGAAAATAATGTTTCTCTATATTTTCGCAACACGTTTTCTTGAATAGAAAAACATTAGATCATCTTTAGTAAACCCATAGCAATTAAGATAAAAAACTGTCATAACTATTCAACATGTTTTCTAACTTCTTGTCTTCGTCTCGGCCTCACAAGTTTCTTCCTTCTTAACTTTTCCATTTTACATGGGTTTGGATGAAGACAATGCTTATCGTTCTTACCCATTCGACACTGGAGTTTTTTTTGTTACATGTTTGCGTCGTTTTCGTTATTTATTCTTGCATTTTTATCTCCTTTGGCTGTGCATTTTACTTTTGGAATATGCTGCTTGGTGTGCTGTTATTACGCCTGCATTTTTCTCTCTGCCTCTACGGTGCAATTTTTGGGCTACTGCTAA
Source organism: Erythroxylum longipes (assembly GCA_027563885.1). Lineage (NCBI taxonomy): Eukaryota > Viridiplantae > Streptophyta > Magnoliopsida > Malpighiales > Erythroxylaceae > Erythroxylum > Erythroxylum longipes. The sequence goes on along the minus strand of JAOQMS010035559.1, from coordinate 12,608 downwards.
TTCTCCTCTGCGTTGTCGTTTTTTCACTATTCAATGGCGTTTTAAGCGCTTCCTTCTTGGCTGCCTGCATTGTCATTTCTACTCCTAGGTTTGGACTGCCGCTAGGTTGCGTTTCCAATACTGTGCGTTTTATTCCTTTTCCAAGTTGTTGTCCACTTTTTGCACTATCATTTTCCTCTAAATTGCGTTTTGCTTCCATCTGCTGTGTTGATAACTTGCCTACTGGGTATATCAATGCTAAGTCATTAGTTTCTAGACCTCTTAATGTGTTTTTTCTTCAATCCAACAGATGCATTTAATCAAGAAGGGAATGTGTGTTTGATATACTAAGAGAGAGTTATTCGAATTATCAAAGTATGTCTAAGTTTTAATTTTATTATAATTTTAGCATATATAATTAATGTGCAAATTTTTTTATTATATAAATATGCATATATTAAAAACACAATATATTATATTAAAAATAATTAACATAACATTATAATTATAAAAATAGAAAAGGATTATAAAACCAAACATGTTTTTATTTTTAGTTTTTTATTACAAATCTCACCAAAAAGATTTTTGTTTTTAGTTTTTATGTTACAAATCTCAACCAAACAGGTTTTTATTTTTAATAAAAAAACAAAAACTAAAAACTACAACAAAAAACAGAAGTGGAACTAAATGACACTTAACAAACCATATTCCATTTTGAAATACCCTATTCCAATTTTAAGACACCATAAGCCTCATCTCCAAATACCGAATTTCTTAAACTTGTTTTTAAACACCTCCATCTTCTAGTTAGGAAACTCTAGTCACCCTAGAATCCCAAAATGAGAGAGCTGAAACAATCGTTGTAGGAGAAACTTGCCGCCAGTCACTAGCCGCCAAATGCAAGTGACGCTGCTAGTGACAGTTGCAACATCACACCTCACGAACTATCCTTTTTCAGCATGACCCACGATGTCATCTGGTTGAGCCAGCCACTCTTTCTCTAGTGAAGTTTCCTTCTTGCTAGCTAGTCGTGCCTCTACAACATCGACAACTCCTGCTTATTGCTACAGAAAATGCCCAAATACCAGCCTCATCATCTTTTAAGAAACCAAACCGTGCAAAACTCTAACACTGAACTAAGACTAGCCGGCAGTGGTAGTAAATAACCAACAACTTTTTAGTCATCTCAAACAATGCCATATTCAAGCGTGATCATCCAACACTCTAATGTCTCCCACTCAACAAGATTTTTTAAAAAGAAATTGGATTAATAAAAAAATAAAGTTACAGAGTCTTGGTTGCCTATGGGGGTACCCTCATCCCACAACATGCTCGACAACAACTACCATATCAAATACAAGGACACAATATATCAACTTCTAATTGGATATTCCTAACTAGACGAGATGTGGTTCTGCATTAAAAGTAGCTCTCTGATCCCTCTTATGATGTCCGCAGTTATCATTTCCCAGGATTCGCGTGTGGCCTTAAACTTTCTCGCATTTCTTTCCTTCCATATGGCATGTACTGTCAAACCCACAACAATGGTTAATGTTACTCGTTTAGTTCTTGGAATAGCTAAGGAAGATGTTAGCCAGTGTATGACACCGTCAATTGAATTGTCCGAAAGATTCCTTCCATAGAAGGATTTAACCTACGTCCAAATCAGTGTAGCCATGGGGCATAAGAAGAATAGATGGTCTTGGGATTCTATTTGCATTGAACAGAGAGGGCAGAATCTATTCATCTCAATGTAGGAGAGACGACCAGCAGTGCTAAGCTTGTTCTTTATGGTCAGCCAGAGGAGGAAAGATATCTTCGGAGGTAGGTTTTGATGCCAGACAATGCCACTCCAGGCCACTCTAGGGTGTCTTACCTGAAGTAGTTCAGTCATGCATTTACTCTTCAGCTGGTTGATAGGGCGATTTTCCCAAAAGAATAAATCCGAACATGTGGAAGGGGGTAAGGGGTTAGAAATGGCGTAGATATGTTGGGAAGTCCCAAGAGGTCCCCCTAATAAAGAAGCTCATCTTGGTGGTGATAGGAACTACAAGGAGGCTCGGAGACGAGGTTTGGAGCTGGATAATAGGACCTTATTCGATCCATTTATCAAATTAAAAGAAAGACCGAGCCCCATCTCCGACTTTGCATACAACATCGTGCTGAACTGTGTTCTTGAGAAGGATCAACTAGTTCAGGAAATAGGATTGAGAAGGGGGACAATGGTTTCCCATATACTCCTTCCTTTGAGGAAATACAAGTGGAGCCAACGAATCCATACCGATTGTTTGTCATCCAGAATCAACCATAACCTTTTGAGGATAAAGGCTTTCGTTAGTTTTAATGGAGTGATGTTCAAGCCCCCTTTTACTTTAGTAACATAAATATCGGTCCATCTAACCCTGGCGATTCCTCTAACTCCAATGGAGTTGTTGCATAGGAAATTTCTTAATAAACACTCCACTATTTTGATCAACTTTCTGGATTAAAAAACATGAGAGCTCCAATATATGTGGAGGGAGTTGAGGACTGTCTTAATGAGTTAGAGTTTCCCTGCATTAGTGAGAAACCTGTTAACCCAGCAATCTAGTGTTTTCTGGATTTTTTCGATGAGTGGGAGACATTCAAAATACTTTAACCTCTTGGTTGAGATGGGTAGCTCCAAATAATGCAATGGAGGGGTCTGTATAGTCATTCCTGTGTCCTGAGTTAGGGACTCTTCCAAGTGAAGAGCACTTCGAGAAAGGATGAAGTGGCTTTTGTGAAAATTAATCTCTAAGCCCGATAGAGAAGTGAACCGCATTAGGGCTCCCATAAAAGTGTCAATGGATTCTAACTTTGCTACACAAAATAGTAAAAGGTCATCTGCAAAGGAGAGGTGAGTCAATTTTATCTTTTTGGTGCGCGAGTGATACCTGAATTGGAAGAGGCTGCCACTTCCTTAGTGATAAGGGAGCTCGATGTTTCCATACACATAATGAATAAGTAGGGCAACAAGGGGTTCCCTTGCCTTAACCCTTTACCAGCCTTAAAATAACCCGAAGGGCTACCATTGATGATCACCAAGAAGCTTATTGTAAAGATACACTCTTGCAGTCAGTGGATGAATATGGTAGGAAAACCGTGCGCTTCCAACATGGCCCATAGAAAAGTCCAGCTAACACTGTCAAACGCCTTGTGGAAGTCAACTTTGACAGTGCAGTTGGGCATGGAATGATGCCTAGTATAGCCTTTTAGAAGTTCCTAAATAATAAGTATATTATCCCTAATTTGGCTATTACATAGGAATGCACCTTGAGTATCATTGATGAGGGAGGGAAGAGCCATTTTCAGTCTCCTTGTCAAAATCTTTGAAATGATTTTGTAGACGACATTTGAACAAGCTATTGGTCTGAAATCACTAAAAACCAAGGGGTTAGAGCATTTAGGAATCAAACACAAGAAGGTTTTGTTGATTTCCTTGAGTAATCGAACTTGGGAAAAAAATTCCTGAACCGCATCCTTTATAAGTGGTCCTGTAACCTTCCATGATTTCTGGAAAAAATATGCATTTAGCCCATCTAGTCCAGGAGCTTTATTTCCATCCATAGCAAACACCACTTCCTCGATCTCTTTGTCCTCAACTGGTCTGGTTAGGGAAGTCGCCTCAGCAGTGGAAAGCCTTTTAAGATAATCCCAGAGAGGTCTTCATGAGAGACCTGAACCATGCTGGGAGTTCCAAGTGATTTGGAGAAGTAGCGAATTGCTTCGTGTTGAATGTCTTTGAGATCATGGAGCTGAATGTCGTCCTCCTTATTGATAAGGTGGATAAGGTTTTGATTCCTTCTAGCCAAAACTATATTAAAGAAAAATTTAGAGCACCTATCGCCATCTTTGAGCCAGTTGATCCTTGATCGCTGTTGGAGTAAGGAGGAGTGGTTTTAGATAGCAGCTATATACTTCAACAATGCTTGTTTTTCTCGGTCTCTATTAAGAGGATCATAGGGTGGTGAGTCATAAGTCCTCTGGATGTTAATCAGCTCAGTTCTGCTAGCTTGGAGCACTAGCACAGTATCTGGATTTATTGAGGAATTGAGGATCTTTAGTTCAAATTTGATGCACTTGAGTTTGTGAACACACTTATATTGCATGGTTTCTCGTATCTCCACCTCAACACCAGTTTGACACACTTCAATAAATCTGGGGTCCTTGGCCAAGAAATTGTTGAACTGAAAAGGGTACCTTTGATATGTATGCTGAAAAAAATTGGTGATTATAACTGGAGGATGGTCTGAAAATAGGGGTTCTTTAAAGGTGGCAAAGCTGTCTGGAAAAGAGGTCAGCCAGTTTTCATTGACAAGGGCTCTATCAAGTTTCTTCTTAATGAACCATCTGGAGATTTGCTTGTTTGTCTAAGAAAAGGTGTACCCCAACTGCTTCAAGTCAGCCACTCCAAAGAGGTCGACACATTCTTTAAGGTTTGGAGAGAAGTTCTTGAGGTTATAGTTGCCTTGAGCTTTCGAAGGATATAGTGTGGAATTAAAGTCACCACATATCAACCAAAGGGATGTAATGTGGGAGCTGAAGGACGCGAGGTCATTCTATAAAGCTCACCTCTAAAATATAAAGTTGCTAGCATGTATAAAGGATATAAAGGAGGTCATATTCTGCTAAAGAAATTGGACTTAAAGGTGCATCACCTGGTTTGTTGTGTGAAGAGTATCCACCTGAATGGCATCCTCATTGTAACAAACAATTATTCTACCTAAAGCATGGTGAGAGTGGTTGGAAAGAAATTTCCATTGAGGGCCAAGGATCCTCAATTTGTCCACCTTGTCACTTCTTATTTTGGTTTCCAAAAGACCTACAATGTGAGGCTTTTCCCTCATAACAAAATCCCTCAAAGCTAGTTACTTTGTTGGACAACTTAACCCTTGGATATTCCATACGATGATGGACATCAATGAGTATATCTGGAAGTTTTCTTCTTGCTCTATTGGGATCATCTTCTCATCACTATATGGAAATTATCAGGTGTTGTTGAAGGCTTATTATTGGAAGCTATGTGGTTAATAAGAGCGAAGGGGGAGCAAGCTTCCCCTCCAGATTCCATTTAATCCAGGGCGCAATTGGTCTTAACCATCGGAAGGGGAATAGTTTCAGTCGGGTGAACACATTTATATTGCATCAAATCTGAAATGCCCAGATTTGTTATTGCTAGAGAAAATGCCCAGATACTAGCCTCATCATCTTTTAGGAAACCAAACCGTGGCAAAACTCTAACACTCGACTAAGACTAGCCGGCAGTGGTAGCATATAACCAACAACTTTCTAGACATCTCAAACAATGCCAAATTCAAGTGTGATCATCCAACACTCAAGTGTCTCCCACGCAACAAGTTGTTAGCGTCTTAACCATCCAGTCCATAATGATAACGAGGGATAAACTTATTCATCCACTGATGTCACCCAATGGGCTTAACACCAGCTGATGGCTTTCTCCGATGGATTTCCAAATCCCAAAAGTTTAAGTTACAAGGATGGTAGTCTTAGGGCATCTCCAACTTATTCCTCCAAAATAGAGTAGAGTTTTCTCTATTTTAGAGATGTTACAGTAATTTTCACTCCAATCACAACTATATTTTTCACACCGAATATTATCAGTATATTCTTTTATACCTTTCATTAATGATTATTAAAATTACTTTATAAAATTAACTCAACTTTACTTTTTTGTGTGCATTTTTATTCACAATATTATTGTTGTTATATTTTTATATTAATAAATAATAAATAATAAATAATAAAATTTCCATTAAATTATAATTTGTTGTTTTATAATACCAAATAAAATAATATATGAGATATTGTACTATTTTATATTATTTAATTATAGTAAATGACAATATAATTACGTAATATCAAACATCAAATTTTATTGAATTTCATAAATCAAAAACATTTCAACATTAAAAAAGACAAAGAATATTCATTACACCAAAAAAATTAAAAGATAATATCACCACTGAAAATAAACATAGCATAATCCACTAATCCTCTAAATTAGTATATTGTTCCCATAAATATTCTATTAATGCATTCCTTAATTCGATATGCACATTATTTGACTATTAATATCAATATATTTATTGTTTACTTATTTGAAACTTTCTAAATGGATATTTTTTGAATTATTTATTCAAAATATTTATTCATAAGTAAATAATTATAAAGTTATAAACATATAATGAAAATATTTATAAACATGAGACTAAACCTTAAAATTATTATAAAGTTATAATTACTTAAATAAACATCTAATGAAAATATTGGAATATTGTTTAAATAACAAAATAAAGAATGAATGAATTAAAAATGAATGAATGAATGAAAAAAGGAAGAAAAAAGGAAGAAAGAAAAGATTGAGAGTGAAAAAAAAGAACAAGAAGCTGAAAATTAAGAAAAAAATATGAACAGTTATGCAGAGATGCTACAGTAATGGTGTGGCACTGTAGCATCTCTCTATTTGGTGTGACACTGTAGTATCTATTCAAAATGGAGGAAAAAATGCCAGTGAATTGGAGTTGATTTCTTCTCTATTTTGATGTTTTTCCCTCCATTTTGGAGATGCATTGGAGATGGCCTTAGGATATGTTATTGATTTTTCAGGTGTTATTGTTATGGGTTTTTATTTGATTATTGATTCTAGTTTCAAGAAATTATCGTTTAACATTTAAACAATTCTTGTTTCGAATCTTATTGACACTTTAATTCTAAATTGAATTTAGGGGTTTCTAAACTTTTAATTTGCATATGTTATATTTTAGAAGTAGAGTTTTGGTGTTAACAATCAGATCAAATTTCATTTGACTGTTTAGGGGTTTATCAACATTAATTTGAATATATTCAAATTTTAAGGTCACTTAACTTAACTAGATTCAAATTTAATTTTTAAAGCTTTTAATTTCAATTTCAAAATTTTGACCTATAACAATAAATTTTTTTAATTAAATTATATAATTAAAATTTGCTCTGATAATACTATTAAGAAATGGGGGAGATCGATTCCCACGAGTAATGGAATAATTACATAACTTTTTTGTATGATTTCCTAACATTCAAGATCACTTAAATTCTATAAAATGATTAAACATAAATCATAATAAAGTATGAATCGTAACATATATCTTATTTCAAAGCTTGATCATTTTTATCATTTCCCTCAAATCATTTTGAAATCAGCTTATCTCAATCACCATAGCAGCATAATTTTCTAGCCTTGAACGGTATCCATATAATGTGTTGAAAGAATTTTGCAACTATTACAGAGAAGGTTAGGCAAGAAATACTAGCTCCCTTAAAGCTTAAGTCTATTTATAATAGATTTTAGACACTATAATTTTATTGAAATTAAATTCTAATTTTAATTAAAATTAAAATTACAAATAATTCTAATTGAATATCAATTATATCCAAATAAGATCAAATATCTCATATTGATCCTTATAAGGATGACAATGGGCTGGCCTATGGGCCTAAATTAAGGTGTTTTCAATGGGAATGGGCCAAATTAGGCTTATACCAATCTAAGGCTCAATTTTTCTAAGCAGAATAACAACGTTTTGCTTAGAAGAGTTAGGTCTCAGATTAGCCTGGAACTGGATAATCCAAGCCCAAATTTAATTAAAAAGACATTATTTTATACATTTAATTTTAAAAAAAAATTAGTGATACTGGCCCATGGGTCGACTCATTGCCATCCATAGATCCTTATTTATTAAATGTCTCATATTTAATCATAAAATTTCTCAAACTTTACAATTAAGTCACTACAACAAACAATACATTTAGCGATGAAAATAAACATCTCTAAATTGCGATGAAAAAATATCGTCGCCCAAATCATCACTAAATCCTGGTAGCAAAACAACATCTGTGACGTTTTGCTAAAATCAAAATGTTTTTTCTACACAAATAATTTGTTAGTAAAAAGTATACCGACGAGAATAAAAAATGTTGTATGTAGTTTTTTGCGACATTTCTGTTTCGTAACTAAAAGTTTTTCCCTGCTAAACTATATTCGTAGGTAATTATTTTTAGTGAAGATTTCATTTTGGTAGCAGAATAGTTTTAGCTACTAATTTTTTGTTGTAGGGAAATATTTTTAGAGACGTTCCAACAAGCGTAGATAAAAACATTTTGTGAAGATTTTGATTTTGGTAGCTAATAGTTTTTTGTGACAATTTTGTCTTTGGAGCAAAATACTTTTAGCTAATAATTTGGGGTTGTAGCAAAATGTTTTTAACGACGTTCTTGTAAACATAGTTAATAACTTTTTGTGACAATTTTATTTTAGTAGCTAATATTATTTAGTGGCAAAATATAATTTTGAATTTAAAAATTCTTATAATTGTTAAAAACAAATTTATTTTAATTTATTAAAATTTTAAGACAATTTGAAATATATAAATTATTCATTTTATAATTAATGTTAGTAACATATTTTTTAAATAATAATAAATTGAAATAAAATAAACATTAAAAATAGAATGTATTTTATAGAAAAAATAATTACAGGTCATACACAAACTAAGACTCCTCATCGTTGTCACTACTACAGACATATGCTGAGCCTAGTAATTGTCTGACCATCTTTTTAAGCTTGTTCACTTCTTTTTCATTAGGATTTAACTTGTCTTCTGTACATTGTAACTTAGTCTTCAGTACCTGGTTCTCTTCTTGAAGTGCGGTGACATATGTTGGTCGTGACGAAGAGGCACCAATAGGCTTAGGGTAATACCGAAAACCTTTGATATAGCCCGATCATGTACCAATGACATTGTTGCAAATGTCATCGACATTGGGCTAATTCCCCTCAGCCAATGATGTCTGCAACAACTCCTACATCTTGTCCTACAATTTAAAGTAGAAAATCAAGTTAACTAAAAAATTATTACTTACTATTACATAGAAAAATAAATTGTAATATTAATTTATTTGTACTTACATAATTACTTTGTGCCCTCTTCAAACATCCAACCTTGACCTTCTTTGTAGTGTGTGTGCTTGTACAGTGTGATCCTATCACACTCCTGCCCTTGTGTTTGGCTCTATAATATGAATTTAAAAAATTATAACCAATTAGAATTTATTATATTAAAAAATAGAATAATAAATTGAAATCATTACACTTACAAATTCTTGTCGGACGATGACAAATGATCTAGAGCCGATGTTATGAGGAGTCTTCATTTTTGCTCTGTTAGCCTTGGCTTTCTCACACTTTTCCTAAATTAAGAGAAGTAGTCATGAGATGTATAAACAAAATTAATGGAACAAAATATGAAAAGAAAAAAAAAACAAACATGAACTTTCGCTGAAGCCCAATAATTACACATTCCACTTCAATTTTTTAAACTCACCTATTCCGGAATATGTCTCCTTACCTCTTCATCGGAAGGAAAAGACTGGTAATATTTATGAAATCAATATCGATGATCCTTCAACCTTTGTATCAACAGTGAACTAACACTGCTTAAAACCTCAGGCGTGTCGATATCAATGATATTGAGCTTCATCTGTGAAAAACACGTATAAGTTAAATTATTATTTTTGCTAAGTAAAATCGCAATACATATAATGAAATGAATTAAAATATTACCGAAACTTTATTCAAAGCATTTTGGAGCAAGTTGTCTTCCTTCAACTGCCTGACATGCTGAAGCAAGACAACTCATTCCTCACAACGATACCCAACGTACTGGTCAATTTTGCAGCTTGGATCTTATCCACTGGGTGATGTTGTGTGGACAATTTGGTATTCATTGCAACATTCATCCGTTACAACTTAGCTCCTTTTGTCTTACCTCTACCTCATTTTTTGATGCCAGTATTGGAACCTAAAAAAATGTAATAAGAAAAGCTCACTAAACATGTAATGAGCAATTTCAGCATATATGTAAATATGTTTGGTTATCAATAACAAACCTGAAGATCCCTCATGACTACCAGATGTTGTTGGTAAAGGTTGTTGCTGACTTTCTTCATTCGATGATGCAATTGTTGATTATTCTGTGAGAAAAACTTCATCTACTTATCACCCTCTTTCCTTGTTTCTACCAGGTGCCATTATAATGAACTTCTGTAAATGAATTATGAACATAATATATAATTGTAATTGAAAAATAAAATTAACATTGTGTGAAACGTTAAAAATATGCTTGTAGTCATGGTAAATTAACATAACTAAAACAACAACAACATAAGGCAATTATAACTTGGAGACATTTCAAACAACAGAAATGCTCTGAAGGTTTTCTAAAATGCTGTGAAGTTTCCTTAAACAAAAATAAGGCTAGGAACTTTAGTAAAAAGAAGGCAAACCATTATTCACTACCTACTTATAGTCCTCTATTCCTATTAAAAAATTGTTAAATCAAAGTGGAGCCTTTTTTATCTATTTCTTTAGAATATAAAGAATTTTAATTAGTGAGTGACCATAAGACCTATAACTGTTGAAGATTGTTGAAGATGACCTTGTTTTTGGCAAAATTAGAAAGGCATTGTTCATTAATAGGTCTCCTATCAAGATTTTTCCTTATGAGCCAACTACCACTTTAGTTATTGGTCCATGTGTAAAAGGTCAAGGATATAAACTTTATCAACTTTGATATTATATTATAGTTATTTGTTGGGTATGTTTATTTATATAGAAAACTATAATTTCAGCTTTTATGATGTTTCCAATTATATTTATATTAAGATGTTAGTGAGTAAAATCATATAAGAATAAATATGAAGTAATTATGTTGTTTCATAAAGCATATGAATTTAGTTGAGCATTAGTTAGATAAAAAGATAACGGTTCTAAAAAAGTGAGGAGTTTACAATATCTTTGATATAATTTGTAATATTAATAGTATTGTTCAACACGTGAATTACAAGCCATTTATACAAGAATAAGAATACACTAATTTTTGTAATTATAGAATACTATTTATTTATAATCATCATAATATTATTTTAATAAAATTGATAATTTTTTTAGAAAATAAAGAATTGCATTAGTGGCCACAAGTCAGAATTTTGTAAGGAATAAACCATAATACAACCTTCATAGGAAGCTCATATTCCATGCTCAGTCAAAATGGCATCAAATTATTTAAAACAAATACATATCAAAGAATAGTTATTGCACTAAGAAATAAGCTTGTCCATAGCTGATAATAAGAACAAAAATACTTGGCCTCCTTCAGTAATAGGTCTCCATCTTATCTTCATGCCTTAAAGGAATGAGAGAGTCGATCCACTTATAAATGCCATATTTAGAAATCCAATGAAAGCATTCCTTTATTGTGTATCACTGTAATCTAAGTTGCATTTCCTCGGTAAATCCTTCCAAAACTGATTAGAATCAAGTTAGAAATTTATAACCTCCTTAATCTTTTTCCTATAAATTGGAAGTAAATCATAAATCACTCAAGCCATCCTAATGAAAGCATCCTTGTCTTTTTAATGCTAATTAAGTAGAGGTAGGTGATTTCTTAAGCTAAAATCAACTAATTTATGTAAGAGTTAAGGAAAATAGGCTAATCTGTCTATGAATCACCATGGACATATCTCCCTCGCATATACTCATTTTACTCTACTCCAAAGAACCTCTCTATAAATGAAGCTCAATAATATTTCACTTTCTTTTCTATGCTTATCATCATCATCATCGTGCATGTTGACAACATATTACATGTGAAAACAAGTTAAATTTCAGATAAAAATGAAACAGAACAACCACCAGACTTTCATCGAACACCTTGTAACCAAAACATAAAATAGACCCAACTTCAACCATTCATTCATTCTGTTCCCTTTCTTAACCATCATTAACACGTTTCAAGATAAACCCAACAATATAGTTGTTCAATCCATGCAAACAGCTCAAGAAATCGAAGAATAAACGTCGACAATTACTATTCGGTATCATTCACACATTCAAAAACAAACCCAGAAAAAAATCGAAAAAAAGCTTACCAAGTTGAGCTCAACTCCATGACACGATAGATGGGGGGAAGATAAGAATAGAAATTTGATTCACAGCAAAAGGGGGATTGAAAATCGATTCAATTTGGGAGAAAAAGAAGGACGAAACGATGGAGAGGGAGGTGGGGGGAAGGTTGCAACATTCAATGACGTAAACGAGATTTGTCGTAAAATGTCAAACCTTTAGCTACGATATATGATAACCGCCGCCAATACATTTGGAAAAACTCGAAAAACGACATAGTTACATTATTTTGATCTCACCATATTTTGCAACGAAACTAGGATTCGTCACAAAATGCCATGCTTTGGCTAGGAAACACCTATAGCATCGCAAAATGTACAACATTTTGTTACCAAGCTGTTAAATCATCGCAAAAATTATTTCCTTTACCTTTTCCGATGGTGGCAATTTTCGTCACCTAAAAGTATAATTTTGCTACGAATTTTAGAAAACGTCGCCAAAAGCCAAGCATTATCTTCACTTCTTTAATTTTCTTAATTAATTAACATATATTAGTTTTTCCTATTATCAACAACAAAATGAAAAATTAATCTTCTCACTTATATATGCAATTGTTCTTCATTTGCTTAATTTTTGGGAATGACTAATC
>JAOQMS010035518.1:0-14527 GCA_027563885.1 Erythroxylum longipes | reverse complement strand
TGAAGCTGCCTTCTTAGAAATTGTAGATTACTTTTCTAGCTTTCCAATGATATATAGTATGAAATTTTTGGACATTGAAGTTGAGAGATATGAGCATTATAAGTGGTGATGTTGCGTAGGAGGTATGTACATGACAGCTACGATGAATAATGAGGGTTTGTGTCTGTGATGACATCACATCTTCTGTGATGACGTCATTTCATTTGTAAAGATGCATCGTCTGTAAAGATGTATCTTCTGTAAAGATGTATCATCTGTGATGATGTCACATCGTCTATGATGATGCCACATTGTCTGTGATGACATCATATCGTCTTAAAAGTTGCATCGTCTTAAGTGGACTTTGCTTCGTCTTAAGTTGACCATCTGAATCATCTACTTTTTGCTTCATCTACTTTTTCTTCGTCTACTTTTTGCTTCGTCTACTTTTTGCTTCGTCTACCTTTTGTTTCGTCTACTTTTTGCTTCGTATACTTTTTGCTTCGTCTACTTTTTACTTCGTATACTTTTTGCTTCGTCTACTTTTGTTTCGTCTACTTTTTGCTTCGTCTACTTTTGCTTCGTCTACTTTTTGCTTCGTCTACTTTTTCTTCTTCTGCTTATTGCATTCGTCTGTTTATTGCATTCGTCTGCTTTTGCATTCGTCTACTTTCTGCCTAAGTGACTGAAACTTCTTCTTCTATATGCTGTTCATTTTGTATCATCCAGTCCATCTTTGACCTTTCATACGATAGAATTTGTTCCTAAGGTCTGCAACAAAGTTATAGACCTATAAGTCCTCTCTCAAACCAGCTAACAAAGATCTTAATCCGATACCTATAACGAAAGTTATGCTAGTTGCCCCGATAGAAAAAGGTTCAATATGATTGAGGACAGAACCAAATCGAATGATTTTGGTGCCATTAGAGACTTAAGACAAAGGGGGAACAAAATGTTCTGAAGAGGTCAAACTGAAATTCCACTTTGAGTTTTCCAACAAATATGTCCGAAAATAGATAAAGTGAGTTCTTTTTGAGGATTCGCTGGTGTGGGCATGCCACCTTTGTGGGATGCGCATCCAGATGTCACTTAGGACGTCGGGCACGTGACTTGCAAGGGCGGGGTCCCAGCAATTTTCCTAGGTCTCCAACATAAGTAAGGAGGATCAGTAACTTTTGGAGACAACCATTAGGGAAAAATAATTAGAATTGGCAAAATTGGTAAAGATTCTTTTTCAACTATTGATAATGTTTTGCTAGTTGATAGTTTAAAGCATAATATAATCAGTATAAGTTAATTATGTGACTCTAGTTTTAAATTATCCTTTAATCAAAATTCTTGTTTAGTTAGAAATAAGGACGGGTCCATATTCTTTTCTGCCAAGAGATGAAACGATCTCTGTAGGATTAATCTAGATGATTTGAAAAGTCAAAATATTTCATATCTTATATCAAAAGATGATGAAAAACTGATTTAGCACAAAAAGCTAGGTCATGTTAGTTTTAAACATATTTCCAAATTAGTCAGACATAATTTGGTAAGAGGTTTACCAAAGATAAGCTTTAACAAAGATTTCTTTTGTGAGAGCTGCCAGAAAGGAAAACAAGTTAAAACAACTTTTTCTTCTAAGAATGTTGTAACCTCGTCTAAACCTCTAGAGTTGCTGCTTATAGATTTGTTTGGTCCAACCAGAATAGTAAACCTTAGTGAAAAGAAGTATGGTCTTGTAATTGTTGATGCCTTTATTAGATTTTATTGGATATTGTTTTTATCACATAAAGATGAATCTTTTAATTGCTTTAAAGTCTTATGCAAAAAGTTACAAAATGAAAAAGGGACTTCTATTACTAGACTTAGGAGTAATCATGGTGGAGAATTTGAAAATGAAAAATTCAAATTCTTCTGTTAAGAGAATGGAATTTTCCATAATTTCTCTGCTCTTAGAACTCCTCAACAAAATGGAGTTGTAGGAAGAAAGAACAGGACGATTCAGGAAATGGCAAGGACTATGCTATTTGAAATGAATCTTCCTAAGTATTTCTAAGCAGAAGCTGTTAATACAGCTTGTTATATTCAAAATAGAGTATTTCTGTGACCTATTTTAAATAAAACTCCATATGAGTTATGGAAAGGAAGAAAACCAAATATTTCTTACTTTCATCCTTTTGGTTGCAACTGCACTATCTTGAATACAAAGGAGAATTTGGATAGATTCAATTCTAAGATTTTTTAAGGAATTTTTCTAGCTTATTGTACTAGATCTAAAGCTTATAGAGTTTATAATCTTGTTTCTAAATCTGTTGAAGAATCTATGAATGTGAAGTTTGATGATGATTCTCATCTAGATAAAAGAGACAACTCTGATGATAATACTCTATCTGCTCCCTTAGTTAGTAACCCAGACTATTCACCAACAGTTGATCCATTTGATGAAGTAGCAGACCTTTCTGAAAATATTAGTTTGAAAAAGATTGGAGATATAAATCTTCTCACCCAAAAAATCTGATTATAAGAGAAACATCAGAAAGAGTGAGAACTAGATCTAAGTTTAGGAGAGAAGCCAATGTAGCTTTTATTTCTGAATTAGAACCTAAGAGAATAGGTGAAGCTTTTCTATATGAAGATTGGATTTTAGCTATGCAAGAGGAGTTAAATCAGTTTACCAGGAATAAAGTCTATTCTCTAGTCCCTAAACCCTTTAATAAGTATATTATAGAAACTAGATGGGTATTCAAGAATAAACTAGACGAATTAGGAAAGGTATCCTGTAACAAAGTTCGATTAGTAGCCTAAGGCTATAATAAACAACAAAGAATAGACTACAATGAAACATATGCTCCTATAGCAAGATTAGAAGCTATCAGGATCTTACTTGCATATGTTGTTTTTCATAATATAAAGTTGTTTCAAATGGATGTAAAAAGTTCCTTTTTGAATGATTTTATAGATGAAGAAGTTTATGTAAAAAAACCTCCTGGTTTTGAAGATATTGATAAACCAGATTATGTGTAGAAACTTCATAAAGCTTTCTATGGATTGAAATAAGCACCTCATGCTTGGTATGATCGTCTTAGTTCTTTTTTGATTAAGAATGATTTGATTAGAGGACAAGTTGATAAAACTTTATGTCAGAAATGTATCAAAAATGATTTTATTATTGTGCAAATATATGCCAATAATATCATTTTTGGTGCAACTTCTAATAAGTTATGTTCAAGTTTTGAGACTTTCATGAAAAGTGAATTTGAAATGAGTATGTTGGGTGAGTTAAGGTTCTTTCTTGGTTTGTATATTAGACAGAATGAAGAAAAGATCTTTATTCATCAACAAGAGTATATCAAAGAACTGTTAGTCAAATATAAAACGCAAAAAGTTAAATCAATGTCTATCCTTATGATTACCTCAATCATTTTATCAAAAGATGAAGCTAGTAAGAAGATTAATCAAACTCTGTTTAGAGGAATTATTGGTTCTTTACTTTATCTAACTACAAGCAGACCTAATATTATGTTTAGGGTTTGTTTGTGCACAAGATTTCAAGCAGATACTAGAGAATCTCATTATATTGCTATTAAAAGAATATTGAGAAACTTAGCAGGTTCTATTGATCTTTGCTTAATGTATGAGAAAGGTAAAGATTTCAGGTTATTTAGCTTATGTGATGCTAATTATGCTGGAGATAGGATTGATAGAAAGAGTACAAGTGGAGGTTGTCACTTTCTTGGTCATAATCTAATTTCTTAGTCAAGCAAGAGATAAAGTTCAGTTGCTCTATTTACTGCAGAAGTTAAATACATGTCAACTGTAAGCTATTGTTCACAAATATTATGGATAAAGTATCAATTAGAAGATTATTCTATCCAAGAAGATCAAAATCCAATCTTTTGTGACAAAACAAGTGTTATCAATCTCTTAAAGAATCCAATACAACACTCAAAGGCAAAGCATATTGAAGTCAGACATCATTTTATAAGATATTATGTACAAAGAGGAACGATCAATCTACAATTTGTAGAGACAAATCAACAATGGGCAGATATCTTCACAAAACCCTTAAGTGAAGATAGATTCAAGGAGATAAGATGAAGTTTGAACATGGTTATGTTAAATGATCATCCGTCTAACACCTCATAACCTAGACAATACGTCTTACTGAAGCAGAAACGTCGTAAAGACTAGTAACGGAGGAGTATCATCTGAAGAGTGGTTCGTTACCTTATGGTATGCTGTTGACAAGATTATTCAAAGAATCTGGAATCCTACTTGATAGAGGAAACAGAGTAAAGCTGAATATTAGGAGTGTTATTAATACCTCTACTATTCGCAAAATGGGGATTAAGACTGAAGCTGAATCGGATAAAGACGTCATATCGAAAGCACAGTCTAAGGGGGAGCTTTTAATCAGAAGAAGCAGAAAAGAAGATGTTCCATCTGGTATGCAAGCAAAACCTCAATCAACCAAAAGAATCTTAACTGAGCTTAAAAAAGTTGAACAATCGTCTTATAAGTCAACTTAAGCTAAGACGATTCCTGAAAGGAAGGAAAGTGTAAAAGTTCAACAATCAACTCACAAAGTGTCTTAAAAGGGGAAGGCCGAAACGCTTCAATCAGAAAGACCTGAAATGTCTAGAAGGCCACCAAGATTGCAGAAGAAGTAAAAAATTCTGACTCTTGATCAAGTTTCTGATAATGTAACTAGACAACAACAGCTACCTGATAAAGCAATTGTCTCTATCCCTCAGACTCTGAACAACCGTCTGGAGAGACAGAGATAAGAAGGAAGTTAGTATTTGAGCAGAAGAAGTCTCAACAACTATCTTCCAAGTTGACAAAAGATCAAAGGAAGACAAAGATGATTCAGAAAAAGAAAGGTTGAAAAGCAACAACCAATCTATAATCTTCCTCAACTAATGAAGAAAAAAGACTTGAAAATGAAGATCATAGAACAATCAATATATGATCGAAACAGAGGTTCGATTATTATTAGAGAATCTCCTAAACAGAAGGTTAAGGTTCAAGTTGAACCTATAATTGTAAACGATCAGACGATACATATTCTTAGCCCTGAAGATAGAAGATTGTATGGTATTCTGTGAGATGAAAAGGCAGAACCATATCCTTTGAATATGACTAAAAATCCTTACACAATCTATCCAGTGACAAGCAGAACAATGATAAAGATTGTACCGGATGTACAACCTAGGAGTCCAACAATGGTAAACAACACAGATAAAGGAAAGAAGAAGAAATTCCCTAAGAAGCAACAAGATGATCTTACGAAAGACGAAATTTGAGTACCAATAGAGAATATAGACGATGTATGTCGTACAGTTCAACCTGTAGGCATCTATATTTCTCATCATATTTTAATACTATCAGGAAGCAACTTTGGCACATCAAAAGTAGATGAAAGTTTCAAGGTAGTTAGGAAGACATCAGAAGGAAGATACAAACAGATTACAATTGAAGGTATCAATTTTTATTTAGAAATCTTGGTGCACTTACTTGTTCACTTTAAACCCATAGGTTCCATACCTTCTGTTAAAGATATTTTACACCTTCTAGGAAAACCCATTTTGAAACTATCCTATCCTAATGATCTTGACATTCCTCCACAAACACAATTTTTTCAATTACCCTCTATCAAATCATCGAACTGGATGATTCAATTAAAACATCCTCTATCTCTGAGTATCTTCATCCACAAAGTGAAAAGCTACAAGATTCTACCGATGATTCGGAGTCTTTGAAGAATTTCATCACATGGACTGAAGTTAGACAAAGGCAGAAGGAAGAACATGAAGCCTTGGTTAAACAGTTTCAAGAAATTAATACTAAGGTTGATGCACTAAGTGACTCAGTGGGTGATCTTTATAAGGAAGTGGTACTTCTACGTGTGACTATAGAAGAAGACCTCAAGACGATCCGCACTGATATCAAAAGTTTGTTATCTGAAATATTGAAGCATCTGAAATAATTTCTTTTTGATTCATAACAAATAGGTGGAGAAATAGTAGGAAGCAAAGGAAAAGAAGGGAGGAAATTTTATTTTGAGTTTTTATTGTTATACATTGTATATCTTGCACTATTCATCTAAATAAATAAAAACTTTTTCTGAAAATTATTCGTCTGAATATCTTTTCATTTATCTTCTAATATTATGATTATTTGTTATCATCAAAAAGGAGAAAATTGTTAAATTAAGAAAACTTCACTTCTTCTATTGATTTTAATGAAAGTCAAATAATAATAATAATAATAGAAGTGTGTGAACTGTTTTGATGAGTTTGTTAAGTGTGCAGGTAGAAGTAAGCAGCACAAATCATAAAGTCATCAGAAGATGCAAAGTCATCAGAAGATGCAAAGTCATTAGACGATACGGAGTCATCAAAAGATGCGAAGTCGTTAGACAATACGGAGTCATTAGACGATGCAAAGTTATTAGACGATGCAAAGTCATTAGACGATGCAAAGTCATTAGACAATGTGAAGACATCAGACAATGCAGAGTCATCAAACGATGTGAATACATCAGATGAAGCAATGACATGAGACGAATTATACAAAACAAATCAAGACGTTATTATTGAAGAACAACTTACAGCGTCAGTTAGTTAGTTAGTTGGAGTTGGTTACAGAACTCAACTAACAACTGATCTCTGAAGATTCTACAAGCAGTTATCAAGAAGACCGTTGAAGATTTAGACTATAAATATCACTTATAGTTGTAGAGAAAAGTACGGTGAACAAATAAGACAATCTTACAACTCTGAAATTTGAATTCTCAATTCTTTACTTACTATACTATAAACATAGCTTGAGTGAAAAAGAAGAAAGAATAGAGATCAAGTTGACCTGTAATTTGATTTTAGAAAACTCAAAATCTTTCAGTAGGAAGGGAAGGCTACAACTTGAAGAGGCTAAGATAGCAGATAAAGAATACTTTGTGAAAGAGACCTGAAAAGGTTCTAGATGTGTGAAATAATACTTGTAAAAGTTGAAAAAGATAGTGAAATCTCATATATACTCTGAGGACTGGACGTAACCCTAAGGTTAAGGGTGAACCAGTATAAATCGCGGTGTCATATTCTCTAACCCTTATCTCTTTAATTTCATATTGTTAGTAGAATAGATACTATTTTCGCTGTTGCATTACTCAAACATTTAAGTACATTATTTTGTAAATTGTCTGAATCTTCCAAGAAAATTAAGAAGCCTTTTAAAAATATCAATTTTAGACAATTTATCACAAGTTAACCCCCCTTCTTCTATATTCTTACATATTATAAATCACAAGTGATTTACTTCACTTCTAACACATGAGCTATAGAGCAAATATCACACACTACTACAAAACAAGGGCAGCATCAGGTCACCATTTTCTATCCCAATTTCCAACATCATAAAACTAGAATTAAGTCAGTGTCTCTTCTATAGACTTCTATTTCTATGTCAATATGCAACTAAAATCACCAAATTGAGAGGTCTGTAGGCTGACTTATGACTCAAACAATGTGACTAGTTCAATAAACCCTAGATAGATTTCCACTGCACGATAATCTCTTATCATATTCAACTAATTCTATACAGGATAACACCAAATTAGCACAAAAGTATCATCCTAGAAACCATTTCACACCCAAATGAATCATTTTACATATTCAAATGTACACAAAAATATAGAAATTAACTAATTGAAGTCCTAAACCTTAAAATTGGCAAAGTAGTTCTTCTAATGCATTTTCTTCCCTTCCTCTTTGGCTTTGCTTGAATCACCATGTGAAAAATGATGGGATGAAGAAGTTAAAATGGAGAGGAGAAATTTTTGACATTAAGCCACCAAAGTGTCATCCATCTCCCCTCTCCATATGCCTTTTCATGAATTTTCAGTCTTAGACACATGTTTCAATCCTATTGGACCATATGTCACAATACTATTGGACCATGTGTTACAATCCCATTAGACCACGTGTTACATTATATTGGACCATGTATTGCAATGCTATTAGAAAATGTTACAATTCTATTAAACCATATGTTACAATTCTATTGGACACACATCCTTTAATCTTATTGTTCCTTGAGTTAACTTTAGGAAACTTGCATATTGGTCCTTCTTCTTCCTTTAATTCCAATATTGGCCTATAATATTATTACTTTATTTCATTCCCCTACGTCTTAAGTTTCTAATGGAATAAATTTCAAGCAATTGGGTTAATTATATCGGGAGTTAAACCATAAAAACTACAGGTTATTCGAAAACAAGGAAAGTAGATATAACTCAACTTCAAAAAAGAATCCAAAACTCTTAGAGGCAGAATCAAATTTTGGTTCCTCTATGAAAGTTTTATACCTATGCCTCTAGTTTAATCTCCAATTGAAATTATCCAATCTGTAGGTCTACAGGCCAAGATATGGTCAAATCAATGCTCCTTCTTATTAAACTGAATTAATTCTATCAGTATACATATTAAAACTTCCTTTTATAGGATTAAGAAGGAATGATTTGTATATAAAAAAACTCATATTTTAAATTAAATGACCACGTACGGGTAAGGTTGTGTAATATGAAGGGTTTAAATGAATTATATTACGAAACCTAAAATGATTCTTCGCGGCAGGTTTTACCAGAAAAGAATCCTTTTTGCCTTCTGGTCATTCAAGAACATAGCCTACAATTAACAACAAAAATCAACCACCATGAGAACAAAAAATCTGCTATTTTGCTGAAGTGAATTGTGGGGGACAAGTTGTGACCACATAACATTATAGTGGATGTAATTATTCATCTACAAGTTGGTGTTTACCAAATCAAATTAATAGTTGCTAGGCCACTTTATATGAGTTAGTTAGGTACTTTGATTACTCACCACTTTTCTTAGTCTATGAATCATCAACACTTCAAATTTCACAAGTTTATAGAATTATTATTGAAAAAATTTCTTCAGGATAGACATGAAGTCCATGTTGTTTTCCTAATCTGGCATAAATTCTCTGCTTTCTTTAGGATAGACATGAAGTCTATGTTGTTGATACATTTAATCCATTACACTTAGTGATTAATGCCTTAAAATGCTTAGGACACTCACTTTAGCTTATATTTGATTTTATGTACATTTCAAAAGTAAAGGAACTAAATTGACCCGAAAGCATACTTATTATGCCATCTTCTCAGCTTTCATACTCTGTTGTCTTCATGGAGCTAAAAGAAGAAAAGACAAGATAGAACATAATCAATAAAATGAATTGCATGCATGTGTAACATTTTAATTAAAAAGTTACAGCCGTGAGCATTGTCATATGGTTGTAACAATTAAAATGTTACATGAAGTACAAGTATAGTAGACCACTCACACTTGTGAGAAATCACTCACCAATGTGAATTTCATGCCAACCGTCCCATTTCATGTTAGTTGTCCCATTTAACCTATCTTTAAAATATATAACGAACATGTTTTGATGGCTGGAAATAGGGAATAACAAAGAGAGAATGGACAAAAACTTCATCATCAAGTTCTATTAGGTTTAGGCCACCTGTCTCATTCCTTTTAACCTATTTTTTATTATAAAGAGAATAACCTAGAATATGTGTGATACTGGAAGTGAGCAACAGGGAACAACCGTACAGTAGCTTCTTCTTCATTATTCCTCTTTGGTTTTCAAGATGGAGAGAGGTGACAACAACAATGCTTCTTATAGATTAATGGAGAAGATTGAAGCCTAACTTCCCGACACTAGTTCAAAGGCGAAATTGAAACCCGAGTCATGGTTATGCTTATCTCATCTTGTTAATGTTGAAACTCTTTTTGGATTGTTATCGTTGCTTTATGTTGATTGAATCGGGTTTTTTAAAGATGATCTTGATATATTTACTAGATTACTCTATGACGAACCTATTGCTAGAATGTTGAATATAATCTGTAATCATTATATTTGATGTTCATTAGTAGCCCCTAATGATCTTGAATCATTAAGAACAACGTAATTTAGGTTAGATAACCAGAACGTATGAGGATACTGCCTATATTGATCCATTTTCTACTTTATAATACGAGTACCAATTTGAATATAAAGATTGTATCCTATGTTATTCGGTGGCTAGGTCTAATTAACAAGCATCCGTGAATTAAACACAACCTAAGGGAAAACTAGGATTAGTAGAACGTATAGTTAGTCCATGACCAATAGTTCAAGGAGAGATGTGAAAACATTAGAATGATAGGATATATTTATCGTGTCTACTCCAAGATTGATCTTAAAACTGGACTTTACATATATTCGACACCTTTATCATTTTTTATTGTTTTCTATAATTGTTCTCGCTAGTTTAATTTTACTTTATTTTCTCAATTACATAAAACCCAAAACACCCCTTTTATTTCCTTTGCATAAATTATTTTCATTACGAGAATGAACAAACATTCCCTGTGGATACGATCTTAACTCACCACATCTATAAGTTTTAGTATGCAAAGGTTAAGTAAATTTTGCAATACAACTGACATGTGTTGTTAATGATGCTATTGTTGAAATCTAGGTAGAGGGTTTTGTCTTTATTGCCTTTGATTTCATCATAGAAAATTTGGGTGTCTCCTCTATCCTAAGTTATAAGTATTGTTATATGGTTATATTTCTGTTGAGGTGCACTAACCATATAATCACATTCTCTCCCTACTTTTATGTAACGTTAATAACTTGACACTCTTCTATAGTATGCCCTCCTCCACATGACTCATACAACACCAAATTTGTGGGTTGCTACCTAACTGATAATCACCCAATCTTCTTGCTAAGAGGTTCATTATGAACTATCAAAACTGTAACAACAACTACATCATAAAGTCTAGATAGTTTATTGTTGGGCCAAATTAAGTTATAAAGACCAAGGCTATCCTACTCACAAATATATGAGGTAATTATAGTCGAGTATCCAAGGTCATCTTCTCAAGGAGGAGAAATTGGTTCACTCAAATTAACTTTGAATAAAAATAAAAACAATTGTAATCCTAAACACTCTATCCCTATTCGTTGAGTAAAAGGTTTTTAAGAAAATTAAGCAATTATAATAAAAATTAAACTAATTTAACTAGAAGAAAAGAATGATTTTATCAATTGATTTGGTCAACTCTTGAGAAATTAACTTCACCAATTTAATCTCCTATGCATGACTAAGATGAACATATTAGATAATTGCCTTACTAAAGTTACTAATTGGGTTTTAAAATCAATTCAAATAATAAACTAAATCTAACTTTCGTTTTAGACAAGTTTATCGTCCAAATCAATTATGTAAACCCAACTAATGATTATCTACTTAAGTTAATATATTTATAATTCATAACTTAACCGTCTATAGTTTCTCATTCTAATATTAAACTTCTTTTCTCAATTCTTAATTTAATACCAAAAAGATGCAAAGGTTGGCCACACTAATACATCCAATAAGCTCAGAAACTATAGCAAATAATAAGACAATGAAAAATCATTGTACTATGAAAAGGTTAATCAATTTATTATAAAATTCATTGTACCATAAAAATTCCTAAATTATGCTAATTTCTTTCTCAAGAATATTACCACCTAATTCTAAGTTGATTAATTAAAATCTCTTTCTCATTAAAACCCCTAAAATTTAATTATTTGATTCATGAATTTTACTATTAGGTTTGATACTAATT
This sequence comes from Erythroxylum longipes, assembly GCA_027563885.1. Classification (NCBI taxonomy): domain Eukaryota; kingdom Viridiplantae; phylum Streptophyta; class Magnoliopsida; order Malpighiales; family Erythroxylaceae; genus Erythroxylum; species Erythroxylum longipes. Next base: position 2,870 of record JAOQMS010035518.1, on the reverse strand, counting down.
TAGAGGATTCATGTCATCCTATCTCTATCTCTATGTGCAACTCCTTTCAATTATGTTAGATCTGTTCATATGTTATTTTTGTCATTCTTAATTGCATCAAATAATGTGCTAGCAATATTAATTTAAGGATAACAAAGAACATATAATTGAATCACAATTAAATTAAATAATAAATTAAATTAAATCGAAATCACTATAAGATCCATCTTAAGGTTCATCTGATCTAGATACCAAAAGTTATTTAGGTCATAATAATAGAAGAAAAGTATAAAAAATAAACAAAAAGTTTGAACTCATAGAAAAACATGTCTGCAATCTTTGAAATCTCTAAAACCTTATTTCTAGATTTATGAAAATTTGCTCCAAAGGGGTTTCCTCATTTGTTTCCTTTTTTCTTAACCATTCTAAGGTTTCTTTTGTGTATTCTCTTCCTCTATCTCCTCATCTATAGCTAAATATTATCTTTTTAAATTGTAATTCAAATATAAAAAGATACACAGGCATCAACATGGGAGTGTTGATGACCATGTAGCTCTGTAAGGGGTTTTTGGAGCTAATATGTGCATGGACACAAGCATGTACCATCAAGATGGCCTTCTTACAATTCAACATTGGCATGTCACTAACCTACAAGGGTGTGTGTTTTAAGAAATCTTCAACACAGCTCTAAACTCTCTTACATGTCTATGTACACTATCCTCCACTCCATAACTCATTCAAAATAGCTCCAAATTGCTCCAAACTTGTCTGAATTTGTTTCTTTTTCCTCCAAGTGAGTGAATTAAACTAGAAACAAAATATGAACAACTTAAGTAACAAAGTCAATAAAAATACTAAAATAAACAAACAAAATTCACTAAATATAGGACTAAAAATATGACTAAACCACCAATTATCAGTTTCACTCTAATGGCATCACAAGAAACAACAATTATACTATTGTGATGAGAACAATGGTTTATACTAACTAGCTATGAGTGCTTGAAAAAATTGAGCTTACTCAATCTATCTAATTTTAGCTTGGTTTCTAAAAGGCAAAAAGCGAAAGGATTTAAATCCTTCAATTAATCACTAAAATTTTGTTATTTTTTAAGGTTATTCAATCCCCTTATATTCCAATTTAGCACATTCATATTCAAGACTAAGGTGAAGATAAAGATAACCTTGATTCTTTCTCTTCAATTTCCTTCTATTCTTCAATTTAAACCCATCTCCAGGATCCATGCTGACCGTAGTTGAAGAGTTAATAAATAAGATTGGGACCTTTTCTCATTTAAAGTTATAGTTTATTTTAATAATAATTTGATTTATAACCAAACTCATCACCTAACATGATTTGCTTATTACACTCAATCCTTTCCTCATAATCTAAACTTGTATGTAAAACTGAGGGATAAAATTCCCAATTGAGAATCTGGAGTACTAATAATAACATCACTAAACTAACCAAATGATTAGAATGTAAACCATTTACATATAGGTGATTGTGAATGTTCCATAGTGAAAGATTCTAAAGCTAAATTTATAGGATCTCTAGCTAAGTTCCTAAGCCCCGTTAATTCAAAATAGTCTCCTTTTGTAAATCTCCTACCAATTGGTCTCCATTCCTTTCTAACATGATGAGCTAAGGGCCTCTACTGATATGAAACCAACATTTCATCTTGACAAAGTTTGTCAAATTCATTCCGTCTCGTCAAAGGAATTAAATATGGCAACTATCTCCTAATATCAACTACTCTACATCCTTTAGGGTAACTTAACATTTTTATGATTGTTTTTGATTCGTCTATTATAACTAGTTTGTTAATGAAGGTTGTTGGGTAGCTGAGTCCATTAGTTCTCCAGTACTCCAAAGTTATATAATGGATATTCACCAAAATAAGTACTTGCTTAAGCTTAATCTCTTAAAGGTTAAATCCGGATCTTTATTTCGAAAGAAAGTAACATGTTATTATAGTGACAAGGTCTATTATCAAGGACCTTCTGAGAATTTTAAGGAGAGCTAAACTTGAATAAAAAGCGACCATCATCAATGAGAAAGATATCCACCAATCCATCACTCTTCCACTACTTATAACCCTAGAAGCTTATATGAGGGAAGTTGGCCTTCTGTTTAGAAAACTCCTATCAATATGGACAACCAGTTGGTAAATCCTTCACAAAGTACTTGTAAAGGTGGAGAAACAATTCCTTGACCATCTTTAGAAGAGAGGGGTCAAAAGTACAAAGTAATTGAAGAGTTTTCACTTAGGATTGTTTATAAGAACAAGAAGAAATAGGGTTAGCAGTGGCATTAAGGAGAAGCAAAAATGATAGTATGGATGGGAGAAATCTGAGGAACCAAATAGGGGGAATGAGCATATGAGGTAAGAATAAATAAAGAGGAAGGAGAAGATAAGGAACAATGAAAAAGAAAGCAGGAGGGGGAAATGCTATAGAGTTTCTAACTTGGTTAAAAGAGGAAGAAATAATGGGGGCCATAATACCGGATAAAGAAAATAAAAGAACTAGACAGAGACTAGTTGAAATACTATTATTAAAAATGATAAAGAAATAGGTAGAAAAGTAACTAGATCAAGCAGGACCAAAAGCAATGGATTTGAGAGGAGGCAAGAAAAACTAAGAAAAGGGAAAGAAGTAGTAAGAAACATAAACAAAAAGGACATTTGAGGTGTTGGTTTATGCACTACAGCCAATCGCTTTGGTTGTAGGTTAGTGATAAATTATTTAAAGTCATTATTTATCTTGTACATGTTTAGATGTATATGATAAAATCCATGGAATAATTGCACCTTGCAAATGAAATTATAATGAGATTATAATTATGAGATTCATATTGAATTTATGTATTATTCCTAAATGTTCCTAGT
>JAOQMS010035507.1:0-14527 GCA_027563885.1 Erythroxylum longipes | reverse complement strand
ACGATATGTAAGCTGAACTAGATATGCTCATCGGTTTGAATGAATGATCTTCTGTTATGCTAATTTCTGAATAAATGTATGCATGATATGCATGTCACTTAATGTATGCATGATATGCATGTCACTTAATGCAAGCAATCAATTTATGCAATCAATCCATTAAACACAATAATCACATAACATATTGAACACAATAAGCATATAGCATAAAATTCACAACATAACATAACATCTTCTAAGCCTAGGAATCCTTAGAAACCTAGGGCTTTGATACCAAAAATGTTGGCCCCGGTCCCCGTACGGACTTTATGGGACCATATCAAATAAAAATTCCATATGGGGATCGGGGCCAACATCAACTGTTCTTCCACCATCCATCATCTCCGGTTAATCATCTGTCGAGGTTAGTCATCCATGTTTTGCTCTCAATTTTATTTTTTCTGATTTCGTTGTTTTTGTTAAATGCTTCTACCGTTTGATGTTTGAGTTATGTTTATGCAATTTTTTTATGTTTGAGTTATGGTTATGCGTATTGTTGATGTTTGATTTATGTTTATGCGTATTATTGACGTTTGAGTTAAGTTAATGTGGATTATTGATGTTTGAGTTATCTTTATTTAGATTGTTGATGTTTGAGTTATGCTTATGCGTATTGTTGATGTTTAAGTCATGTTTATATGGATTGTTGATGTTTGAGTTATGCTTATGTGGATTGTTGATGTTTGACATACGTTTATGCGTATTATAGATGTTTTCTGTATGTAAATGTTGATTATTTATGTTTGAGTTATGTTTAGCTGTATTGTTGATGTCTAAGTTATCGATATCTAATATAATGACACCTGGTAGAAATAAAGGGAAGAAGGTGGCAAGTATCAAGGTTTTTCCTCCTCTATAACAACCAGGTCAACCAAATCCTAACCAACAACAACAACCGACTTCATGCACCAATGAACCCAGTCAGCAACAATCTCTATCCACCTCAACTTGTACAAAGAGATCTATAGGTTTGTTAATCTTTAAAATATATAATTGATTTCTACTCAAATATATATTTACATGTTTAATGCATATTTTTTATCATTATTCATTTGACGTTAGGTTCTAATATCAATGTCAGAAAAGAGGTATATGTATAACTAATGATTGTGAGTCGCAATGAATGAATGTTGTAATGAACAACAAGTTGTTTGTAAATATTGATACCTCACAAGGTCATACTGTAGATAAGATTCAGTCAGTTAAATTGTCTAGTGAGTTGGGGGTAATTGCCATAATTGAACTGCCTTGCTTTAAGCATGCAAAGTGGTTTAAGGAAAACAACTTGCTACAAAATGCTTTGAATAAAGTAACGATAAATTTTCAATTTATTTAATTTTATGCAATGTTGTTTTACTTATTTAAAGATTAATTTCACTTTTACTTGTTTTTCACGGATGAAGCTCAATATCATCAATATCGACAACCTTAATGTTTCAAACTGTGTGACTTCACTGTTGAAACAAAGAACTTAGGATCGTCATTATCGACTAAATCAACATTACAATTCTTTTCCTTCGGATGAGGAGGCAAGGAGATATGTTCTCGAATGAATGTCTCTAGAAAATTGGAGAAATATGTGTAATTGTTGGTTCTTTGCCAACATTAAGGTTTGTTTTCTTTCTCATCAAATTTGCTTTCATTAATCTTGTTACACAATTTACTAACTATTTTTGTTCTTTATTAAGGAAAAGTGTGATAAAAAGTTTATGGAGGAAAAAAGTAAACTCCACACAACTAAGGCTACAAATCATATTTTTTTCCTACGAAATGAACATGTAGGTTCTTTGTTTACAAATTATAATTATATTAGTAAATACAATATAATTTATTGTGTTTTGTATTTTTTTCCATAAAACAGAGTCAGAAGCAGCTACATGTAGAACAGTGTGAATGGATCACACTCTACAAACTAACACACTATAAGGAAGGTGAAGGCTGGATGTCAGAAGAAGCACACAGTAATTATATAAGTATAAAAATGCTTAAATTTTAAGTTTATTTATTTATGTGGTGCTAACTAATTATATTTAAATTGAATTTTGATTTTGTTTTTTAAATTTTAGAATAAGATGCAAGAATTGTTGTAAACATCACTGATGGAAATGAGCGAAATGTAGATGACATTTGCAACAAGGTGTTTGGAACACAATCCGGCTACATCAAAGGTCTTGTGTTTGGGCCAAAGCTAACTGCTTGATCCTCATCAAGACCACAATACGTTCAATGTCTTGAAGAGGACAACCAGTTGCTTCATGCTAAATTAGAACATAATTAAAAAAAGTACGCCAAGCTTGAAAAGTTGGTCAAAATTTTACTTGGCCCGAATTGTATAAGTAGTGAAGATAAAAACGAGTCTTAGTCATTAAACTAATATTTTTATTTTTATTTTCTATTTAAATATTTTTGAAATTGTAATTAACATCTTGTACATGATCATATTAAAAGATCTTTTATTTTCTTTATACAATGCTTCTAAATTTCAATTAGTTTTACTTTATTTTTGCATAATAAATTATACAAAAAACTTATAAATATTACATACAATAAAATCGATTAAAAATGTCACCAATAATTATAATCTACATGATTAATATTTATTTATAATGTATATTTAAAATTTCAAAAATGTCACTAATAAGTTTTGGCTACGCTTTCTTTTATGAACTAAAACTTATTAGCTAAGTTTATGAAAACAAACCATAGGCAAAACCTGTTAGCGACGATTTAGAAAAATGTCACGTATAATTTTCACTACAAAAACTATTAATAGCAAAACACATCAGCAACAATTTGGTGAAAACGTAGCGTATAGTTTTTTGCTATGAGGATTTGGTGACGACTTTATTGACAAATATAAATCATCACGAACGACAATTAGTGACAATTTTGGGACATTTAGTGACAAGCTTTTTTATCACTAAAGGTCCTTTCTATTGTAGTGATGGTTCGTTACCTTTTGATTGGCTATTTCAAGCTGAGAAATACTTTCAACTTTACTGTATCCCAGCATAGTGACATTTATACATTGTAGCCTTTCATATGAATAGTGAGGCCCTCAGTTGGTATAAATGGATGTTCATTAATAATCAACTATCTACTTGGATTCCCTTCAATAAGGCCCTGGAGCTATGGTTTAGTCCTTTCACATTTGAGAACCACTAAGCAACTTTGTTCGAGCTACACTAAATTACCAAATCAAATATGTCACTACTTATTAGTCCCAATTTGAGCAGATTTCATATAGGGTATATATGTAAATCACAACAATTCTTGTTATTTATGTCGGATGATGACATTACCATACATTTACCCCATGACCCTGGATTTGACTCTCTTCCTCCTATATACTATGTCCCTCTCTTCCCTACCATTCCTTTGTCTATTCTTATGAAATCCCCACCACCTGAACATTTTCAATTATCCAATGATGCCTTTTTAGGTGCTCTTACCCCACGTACCTTATGTCATATGGAACTATTTTTTGTTACTCATTTTTCAGTTTTAGTGGACTCAAGCTGCTCCCATAGTATTATGCAACCCCATATTACTAAATTTCTCCAATGGCCTATTTATTCCATTAAACCTTTTTCAGTAACAGTGGGAAATGAGTAATTTATGTCTTGCTCGAGTTTATGTTTAGATATTCTTATTTCTTTACAAGACAACTATTGGCTTTTATTTGTCCCACATAGAAAGTGGGTGGTATGGGAAGCCTCAATTGGGGCCATATAAGGAGACCTCCCCTTGAGGTTCTCCTTACCCAAAAGTTCTTCCCCTCCCTTGTGTATTAGTTCTTGGTGTGAGTTTGTGAGATCTTCCCTTGTAATCTTTGTTTCCTATAGTGGAAAGTTTTCCATTCTTGCTCGTGGTTTTTTCCCATATTTGTTAAGGGGTTTTCTATGTTAAATATTGTATATCTCTTTTTATCTCAATTTCCTTTGTTGGTATGCTTGCTCTATCCAAGTGCAATCCATCTCTTATTAATGGTATTAGAGCCCAAGTTTGCTTAAATATGCTCTGTGGTTACATGATGGTCTGATCTTCCACATCAAAAATGAGTTTTTCTTTAATGTTTGTTGATTACGAAACAATTACTAGTTTTATGCTCAAAACTGCAAGTATACAGGTTGTAACTTGTAGTAAAAAGTCGATATCGATCCTACAAGGATTGTGCTTAGGCACCACTAAATTCAGGTTGCTCTTTGTTTAAGAACTAATTTTAATGAATATAAATTGGAAAATTAAGCTAAATCAAACAACTAACAATGAACAAAAGATAAAGCAAAAGTGCATGAACTTGGAATTCAAGATTTAACAATTAGAGACCACTTTTTCCCTATCTTATATCCCTCCTACCTTGTTAATTAAATATTGCCTCACCTAAGATGTCCTAATGTATTAACTACCCTCTCTCAAGTTGTAATTAAATGGAGATGATTAAGCAATCTCTCAATCTACAAAATTAAATGGAGATGATTAAGCAATCTCTCAATCTACAAAATCAATCCACCAATTCAACTAGTTATGAAGTTATCGTATAGGTAATTAACTAATTAGCCAAGATCTCTCTCTAACTAATAAATTAACATGATGAATATAGGTCTATAGAGTGTCAATTATCATTGTACAGCCTTACATAATTTACCAACTCAATTTTTTAATATATTGCAAGGTATAAGCTGAACATTCATCAAAAGCATCATTCATTCAAATCAACAAAATAAGAGTTCAATAAGTAGTTCAAAAGTAATCTCTACAAGTAACTCAGCCACTCATAATTTCATTAACATCCCCAACAACCAAACCATTCATAATAAAAATATTAAAAGAGAAAAATGAATAAGAACTAGATGAAGCAAACTTCTCCTCTTTTTTGCCTAAATCTGGAATCTGGAGTTGGTGTGCTCTTTGCCCAATTTGGAATGGAAATCTTTATTCTCTACCTCTCTCTAGGCTCTAAATATGTGTTTTTTCTCAAGGAGGCAAGTTCCCACGATGATCTCCTCAGCCCTAGGTATATGTGCCCTTATATAGTCATAAAAACCTAAAAATAAGTGAAACCTACTTATCTTTTCAGGCTAGGGATCCCACGATTGTGGGAAATTTGTTTCCCCTATAATCTTTCCTGGTGTACTAAAGTCTAATTATAAACTAAGGGAGGTACCCTGAGGCATTTTCCCTTTTCTCATAAGAGAGTGGGAGTTAATTGGAACTCCTGATTGTTGTCAATTATTCGATTAGTTTGTCATTATCTGAGTTCTTTGAATATCAGGTTTTGAGCTTGATAGACAAAACAAGTTTCTCCTATGATAAGCCTCATACAACTTCCCTAAATTCCATTTTTACAAAAGCGAAATTGTGATAGAAATAATGTTGACCAAATTTGATATTACAAAGTTTGATGGGACAAAGTTCTCGTTGTGGAAATTGAAGATGAAGGTAGTATTAATAAAAATAACTACATGGAAGCTACGAGTGCTATGCCGATAGGTTTCACAGATGACAGTAAATGGAAATAAATAGATGCCTTATCCAAGTCAAATTTGCATCTTGGTCTATTAGATGATATTTTCAAGTTTTAGAGGAAAATAAAATAGCCAAAGAGATATGGGATCATCTCACAAAGTTATATGAATCTATGTCTCTTCACAATAAAATTTTTCTGAAGAGGAAATTTTAAATACTCTAAATGTCTGAATCTACTTCAGCTGCTTCGGTAATGGAGCATATTAATACTTTGACCTCTCTATGCTCTCAACTTTCAAAGTTGTAACATAATGTAAATCCAACTCAACGTGTGGAGATTCTACTTCAAAGTCTTCTAGATTCATATAACCAACTCATCATCAATTTAACCAGTAACATACTCACAGATACTTTGGTATTTGATGTCGCTACTTTGGTTCTTGAAGAAGAAACAAGACGCATCAACAAAGAAGAAAGGCTGGCAAGTTTGCATTGAGCGGAAGTCTTATCGATGACGAGAGGATAGTCAATAAAGCACGATTCAACTGGGAGTCATGAATAAGGAAGGTAGAAATCCTGAAGTAAGAAAAATCTTAAATGTTAAAATTGTGGTAAGAGAGGACACATTAGAAGTGAAAGCAGATTCAGGAAAGGTGGATAGAAGGCTTCTGAAGCATCAACATCTCAAGGATATGTTACCAATGAAGAAATCGTATATAATGAAGTAGCAGTAATGTTCAAAGACAGATTAGGGCTCGCTAATGCTTAGATAATGGATTCAGGAGCAACATGGCATATGACTCCTGTAGAGATCGGTTTCACACTTATAAACTGATCTCTGCATTATTTATGTATATGGAAAATGATCATGGCTTAGAAATTGTTGGGATTGGAACCATCAAGTTGAATATGTATGGTGGTACAATTTGCATTATAAAGTGTGGAGGGCTTGAAGAAGAATCAATTGTCTGCAGGGACATTGGATGAAACTGGGTGTAAGAGCTACATTTAAAATGAAGTTATAAAGTTGATCAAAGCAGCACCTGTAGTAATGAAGGTGGAAATGATAGTTGTAAACTTATACAAGCTTATGAGAGAGGTGCATTTGGAAGCAAATACATCAGTTGCATCAGTTAGTTCTGCAGAAATTCAACCAAGTTGTGGCACCGTAAACTTGGCCACATGTCAAAACAAGCTTTGAAGATTTTTGCTGAGAAGAAACTAGTCCTTAGTCTCACGAAGGTATCATTACCCTTTTATGAACACTGTGTAACAAGTAAGCAACATAAATTGAAATTTAATGTTAATTAACTTACAACAAATATATTTTTTGAATCGACAAAACCTTTTAGATATTGAAATTGTACTCTTTTAATTTATAGCCATCCGTTATCTAGTTGGTTAACCCTTATCTTTGTCTATGCTAACACCCATTTAGATATATGACATTATAAAATCCCATAAAAGGTTTCACCCTAATAGTAAAAAGAATATGCAAATCTTTTTTGAGCACTGTATTCAACCTAGTTTACTTAGGCCAAAATCCATTCCCAAGTAAGCCCTCTTGAGTCGTATACAAGTGAATTAAAATTATATTTAAATTCTAACAAGAATAAATTTGTATTAAGACTAATAAAGATGGCTCGCAGTAATATATCTCATTTTATAAATTAAACTAAATCATTTCATACAAAAATAACCATAAGGTTTTCACTATCTAAATACATAAAAAATTATTTAGCACTAAACATGTTCAGAACAACAAAACTAGAAGACAAAGATAGAGAAGTCATAATAAAAATAAATCATAATCTGTCTTTATCCAATAACTATTTTAAAACAAGTCATCATTACTTGTAATTGGAATTGTTATTTCTTCATTGTTGTTCTCATAATCACTTTCCAAGTAATGAGAATTACTTTATAATACAACACATCTAGTGTTATGAGCACTAAACCTCATTATACTCCAAATTTCATTGATAACATTGTCAAAAATGATAACCATTAGCCAATTTTCTCTTCTCAACTCTATCGTGCAATTATTCTTCTTCACCAATCAAAAAAGGCTACATGAAATGTCATCACCAAAGAATCACTCCTTTTGACAGGAAAAAAAACAAAATTTGGTTCATCATTCACTTCTTCTTCAACATAAACCTTTTGAATCTGATCATTAGAGTCTACTTCTTCACCATCAATGTATAGTTCTTCATAACTATGATCATAACATAAATGAACAAGTAATTCATTTCCTTCATTGTGTAACATCTCCAACATGTCCTTGTCATTGTATAGCATAAGTTCTCTTCTTTGATTAAAAGACTCGTGGCCATACTTGTAATAAATGGAATTGACCATATTCATGCATCCTTTGCAATACCCTTTAATAGTAACATGTTAATTATCTTAACAATCATAATTTTTTTCATCTTGATCTTGCAACCAATATAATCTCATTGTCTATCTTTTCTTAAAATTTCATCACAATGAAACTCAAAGTTAAACATCTTTAAAATAAAAGGCTAAAAAAATTAAAATAACCTTTAGCACTTACAAGGTAATCTTGTTTGTACTTAAATATAAGCATATATAAAAGCACATAGGATAATGGAAGTAAAAAGAGAAATATACAGTACCCTACAAACATAATACCGCTACTTTAGTACTCTAAAACATTTATAAATAATCAAAAGACAATCACTAACTTCACACAGTCTATAAATGGCAATTGTCTTCACTACATGGCAGTAAGCAACTAAACTAGTAACATTACCAAGAAATAATTAACAAAATATGGAAAACAACAACAACATCCCAATAGAAGTCCCATTAAGATGCAGAGTCTGGGGAGGTCTAGAAGTATGCGATCTTACTCTTAACTGGTAGAGATACTATTTCTGATGGACCCAAAGGAAAAAATAAAAATAAATTGTAGAGAGTAATAAAAGATACATATTAAATAAAAAAAGTAGTGATAAAAATAAAAATAGGCATAAAAGATAATAATAATAAATATAAGTATAAGTAAATATAAATAAGCAATTACAAATAAAATATAAAAAAGTAATAAAAACAAATAATAGAATAAAGATAGAACAAGATAAATAATAAAATAAAAGATAAAAATGAAAGTAATAACGAAAATAAAAATAAAAATAAACATAAAGGATAATAGTAAATATAAATAAATAAATAAATATGTATAAATAAAAATATATAAATAAAAAATAGGAAAACTAAGTAGATATCGGCAAATCTAATATTCGTTTATACACTTTTTTTAACATAATATTATGGAAAAGTATAACAGCATTGATATATTAAAAACTCGTTAAGTGATCTATTGATAAAGTTAAAATGAAATTATTAGCTAGCCATTTTTAATATATATGTACCTCACTTTCAACATAGATAACCCTTTTAGAATTCTGGAAAAAAAAAACGGAGTTCTAGACATAAAGTTCTATTAAAAAAGTGACACATAGTTCCGAATTCATTAATTAATTAAAATATAATTAATTAATTAATTCAAATATAACAAATTTTTATTTCTCAATATTTTTTACAAACTAACAACTATAAATGGTAATAGTAATCATTCCTTCCTCTTAACCAACCATCATAATTATAATGATTATATTCATTCTCATTCTTCACTGTATTCATTCGCATTCCTATCACCATTTCCATATGTGAACTAACTGCCCCCTATGTTATTAGAAATGCCTAATTTGCTACCTTTGTTTTGGGGCGAGTTCCATACATGGAACTAAATAAATAATACCTTAAAGTGATGAAACCACATTATTTCATTATACATTTTCTACTACAGGAAGCAAAGCAACTAGTTAAGAGAAATAGTCAAGATGATTTAATTATAAAATTTTAATAATCATAACAAAATTTCAATTAAACTAACATAATTAGCATAAAAATAAGGAGACGAAAGAGTTGTCACACAACTCTAACAAATTTATTGCATAACACAATTGAAGACTAAAATAAACAAGCACATTTTCTTATTAGATGTGAAGAGTAAAATACATAACAAGTGTTTGTTAAACATAAATATGTTTTTCTTAAATGTAGATTATAAATATATAATATAGTTTTAAGGCTATAAAAATTGGCATTACTAAAATAGTAATGCATTTTCATTAACAATAGGGTAGTGTTATTATGAAATTGCTTATATACTAATTAATGATGATCAATTACCTTTGAATTTAGTAAATAAATAAAGATATCGCTAAATCTACAAATTCATTTACATAAATAACAAGTGAAAGGTGAATTGAATGAGTAAATAAGTGAACTCAATTTAGGTATTAGGTATGTTTGAACTGTACAGTATTATAAGATAAGATATATGTTCTAGTATAAAAGACTTAATATAGTAACCCGTAAATTATACCATGTGTGAATAGTTGACCAATAAGAATATTATAAGTCATAATCTTAACTTATATTATATGAGCATCTTTGAGACTATGTGAACTTGAAAATAGATACCATTTACTCTGAGTTCTAAGTTTAATAAATTAAGTCAATATTTTGTATTTAGAATATTACTAAAAGATTATGAATGATTTATTCTTATAAAACATTATAGAAAAGTAAGTTAATTTAATTAAAAAGATTGAGAAATAAGGAATATCATTATAAATCTAATTGCACAAAAATGTATTAAAAAAAGGAAACTCCTTTTTTTAAGAAAGAAATCCAAATAGAAAGCATATATATAATGAAATTGGGATAATGATTGATGTGATATAGATTAAAAGAGGTTAAAAGGTAATGTCTTCAAAACGGACGAATTACATTAAAACTCTTAAAGCATATTGTTCACAAAGTGTGAGTAGGAAATGCTGGGATAATCTTATAGAAGACACATATGATAAGTCCTACATAATTTATTTTTAGGTAAGTAATATCACATTAAAAGACAAATTCTCATGTACATTTTAAATGTGTCATGTGTGAAAAAAATGATTTAATAACATATAAGATAAATATAATTAATGTTCATCTGAAAAGACCTCAAATATACACTTCATATATGTGTGTGTGTGTACGTGTCTATGTCTGTGTGTATATATATAATGTCAGACACGAAATTCATTCGCAACTGTTAAAGAAAATGCCCTTAGATCAGATATCGGTTGAATTTAATAGCCCAAAAAATAGTAACGAAAAATAAAAATAGACAAAATAAAATGGGACAAAACACAAAGATTTATGTGGTTCAGTCAATGTGACCTACGTCCACGGCCAGAGGGTGAGCAATTTTACTAATATGTAGAGAATGTATAAAAGTACAAAAGACTGGAATAAAAGGCTTTTAAATATACAAATGACTGAAGAAAGAATGAAAGGTTTGGTTTTTTTGCGTGTATTGAGAGCTTCTGTAAACTTATCTATTTATAGGGAAAAATCCCAAGATTCCATCAATTTCGCCATAAATCTTTAGCAAATGTCAAATGAATCTTCAGCAAATCATGCAAACAATCATATTAAAAGCCAAATGCACATCTAATTTCTTCAATATGTTGGCCAACAATTTTTGACTTAGACAAAGGTTATTGGCCAACAATTTTTGACTTTAAACAAAAGGGGCCAAGGCTTGCAACTATCAACAAATCTCCACCTTGACTTAGTCCCGAACAATTAGTGATCTGCTCCACCTTCTCCGGCAATGCCCCAAGGGGCTATTTCACCAACATTGAACACTAATCAAGTCCAAGCATTGCTTGAACTTATAAATTGGAAGATACTTCGTAAACATATCAACAGGATTGTCCTTAGTATTGATCTTCTGAATAAGGACCTTCTTCTCTGCAATAGTATCCCGAATGAAATGATACTTTACATCAATATGCTTCGTCCTCTCATGATACATCTGGTCTTTCGTCAAATGAATAGCACTCTAACTGTCACAATAAGCAGTCGTAACCCCTTTATGTAGACATAACTAGCCGAATAAACCTCTCAACCATAGTGCTTACTTGATAGCCTCAGTGACTGCCATATATTCAGCTTCACTAGTAGATAAAGCTACCACATGTTATAGAGTAGCTTTCCAGCTAACAGCACAACCTCCAATGCAAAATACATAACCTGTCAGAGACCTGCATCTGTCGAGATCACCGGCATAATCTGAATCTACAAAACCAACCAAAGTGTTGCTGGTTCTACTAAACTCCAAACAAAAGTTTGAAGTGCCCTTCAAGTATCTGAGAATCCATTTCACCGCCTATCAATGTTCTTTGCTAGGATTGGCCATATACCTGCTAACGATACCAACACCTTATGAAATATCAAGACGAGTACATACCATTGTATACATAATACTACCGACATCATTAGAATACGAAACCCGTGCCATATAATCTTCCTCTTCCTGTGAATGTGGTGATTGAGCAGCAGATAATCTAAAATGACTAGCAAGAGGAGTACTAACTGCTTTAGCATCTCGCATGCCAAATCTCTCCAAAACTTTATTGAGATAATTCTCTTGGGTTAAGAATAATTTACCAGATCCTTGATCACGTCTTATCTCCATGCCAAGAATTTTCTTTGCTGCTCCCAAATCTTTCATCTCAAATTCTCTATGCAATAAGGCCTTTAAATGGAGATTATCTGTGGCATTCTTGGCAGCAATGAGCATATCATCAATATATGACAATAAATAGATGAATGAGCCGTCATCTAACTTCCGAAAGTAAACACAACTATCATACATGCTTCTGGAGAAATCATGACCCAACATAAATGAATCAAACCACTTATACCACTGACTTAGACACTGCTTTAATCCGTACAAGTATTTCTTCAATAAACACACCTGGTCTTCCTTTTTTGAAACTTCAAAACCTTCAGGTTGTTTCATATAAATCTGCTCATCTAATTTGCCATGTAGGAATGCTGTCTTGACGTCAAGTTGTTCTAATTCCAAATCAAATATGGCAACCAATGCAAATAATAAGCGAATAAAGCTATGTTTCACCACTGTACCTGATTGTAGTCCTTTACAACTAAACGTGCCTTATACCTTTCATTTTCAACACCTGAAGTACCTTCTTTTCTTTTAAAGACCCATTTGCAACCAACAATTTTCTTACCCTTTGGCGGCTTCATCAGAACCCAAGTATCATTTTTGTGTAGAGATTCCACTTCTTCATTCATGGTCACCACCCACTTATCAGCATTAACACTTGAAACTACCTCTGTATATGTGGAAGGTTCACCGTCTCTACCTGTTTCCTGTGCCATTGATAATGCACATGCAACTAAATTTGCATAACTCTGTGGTGGTCGAATCTCACGTCTTAGTCTGTCTCTGGCTATAGAATGTTGTTCTTCTATTGGTTCATCCTGAACTTGATCAGGATTTGGTTTATCAACTTCATCTATCTGATGTGTAGAAGATTTCAATAAAGGACTTGAACTACCAATCTCTAACTCCACCTGTTTCCGTGTACTATCGTCTTTTTCTAAATTACAAGGATTACAAGACTCTTTTCTAGGATATAACATAAAGGACTCATCAAATGTAACGTCCCTACTAATTACAAATTTAGGTGACTTGGGATCAGGATACCACAAACGATATCCTTTCACCCCTGAAGCATAACCAAGGAAAATACATTTCTTATCCCTAGGCTCTAACTTCCCCCATTTACATGCATATATCCTGGACACCCAAATATTCTTAAAGTAGAGTAATCAGCAGGAGTACCTGACCAAACTTCCTCTGGAGTCTTGAAATTAACAAGGAGAGCGGTTGACGATATAGCAAGCTGTAGCAATGGCTTCTGCCTAAAAATCAAGTGTCAACCCTGTATTAGAGATCATACACTGAGCCCTTTCTAAAAGAGTCCAGTTCATGCGCTCGGCGACTCCATTTTTTTGCGAAGTCATTCTGACAGTGTGATGCCGAGCAATTCCTTCATTCTTATAAAATTTATTGAATTCACCTCCACAAAATTCCAAACCATTATCTGTCCGTAGCTGCTTAACATGTTTTCCTATCTGCTTTTCAGTCAAAACTTTCCATTGCTTAAAGGTTAAGAAAACATCATTCTTATGTTTCAAGAAATACACCTAAACCTTCCTTGAATAATCATCAATAAAAGTCAACATATACCGCGCACCACCTTTAGATGGAACACGAGAAGGCCCCCAAAGATCAGAATGAATATAATCCAAAGTACCTTTAGTTTTATGGACAGTTGGAGAGCTGAAAGTGACTCGTTCTTGCTTCCCAAAGATACAATGCTCACAAAAGTCCATCTTACCAGTACTTTGACCACAAAGTAGACCTCTCTTGCTTAACAACGTTAAACCTTTCTCACCCATGTGTCCCAAACGTATATGCCACAATTTGGTAATGTCACCAACAGTAGAGATTGTCGCAGCACCTATTACCGTAGATCCCTGCAAAACATACAAACTACCATACCTGCAAGCTTTCATTAATACAAGAGCACCTTTAGAAATTTTCAAAACTTCACCTTTAGCTGAGAACTTGCATCCTTAAGAATCGAGAGTGCTCAAAGAGATGAGATTTTTCTTCAAATCAGGAACATGTCTAACGTCAGAGAGTGTTTTAGTGATACCATCATATATTTTGATCCGGACTGTACCTTTACCAATAACTTTACAGGCAGCATTATTACCCATCAAAACAATTCCACCATCCAATGATTGATAAGTGAAAAAACCCTCCCTATCAGGAATCATATGGGAAGAACAACCCGAATCTAAAATCCACTCCTTATTAGACCTAACTTTATCTTCTGTGGCTACAAAGATAATTCTCTTATTCTCATCTGCTGCTACACTAGCCTCGGTGGTGTTGCTGTTATTCTGCTCAACTTTATTTTTCTCCTTATATTTCAATTTATAGCAGTCAGCCTTTACATGCCCCTTTTTCTCGTAATAATTACAAATTTTATTTCTATGTCTAGATTTTGACCTGCCTTTGGATCTACTTCTTTCAAAATCTCTATTTTCA
>JAOQMS010035447.1:0-14538 GCA_027563885.1 Erythroxylum longipes | reverse complement strand
AAAAAAAATTCCATACCAACTTTTGTTAAGTGCTAAGTGATGTGTTAAGTGATGTGACACGCCACCCTCGCGGGGCATGGATTCGGATATCACTGTCGATATCGGGTTCGGATTCGGCGGGAGTGGGGTGTTATAATCTCTCCTACTAATTTTTGACTTAAATTATAAGGCATCATATTTATGCTGGCCCCCAAATCAACAAATGCCCTATCTATTTTAATACCACTAATAATGCAACAGATGTGAAAATCTTTTAGATCCTCCTTCTTTTATGCTACATTGTTTCTTTCCTCTGCCAGTTCCTTTTCTACCTTCTCTCTTATCGATTCCATTAGTGTGAGCCGCGTCTTCAATTGTTTTGTTATGTCCATAACGTCACCTAGTTCGGTGTCATTGGACTTCCTCATTGGCTTAATCGGATATGGAATCGGAGGTTAGTACTTTTTCATTTTAGGCATATTGTACTTGGCCAGTAGGAAATTTTCCTTATTCTTCTGGCCTTCTATTTTCTCTTTGTCCTTAATTGGAATGGACTTATGCTGTTCTAAAATAGGGTAAGGAAATTTAGATCAATGCTCCTCAATTGTATTCAATTCAAGTTCACTTTGAAAGAAAATTTTGTCTACTTTTTCCTTTTCCTTTTCTCCATCTTCTCTTGTTTGGTTGAGCTTCTCCTCATTGGCCTGGGTGATAACCATGATTCTTTCCTTTTGGTTGGACTCTATATTCCTTGAGAGGGTTCCTGCATTTCAGGTCGATAGCGCTTTTGCCAGTTAGCCTACTTGGACTTCCAAGTTGTGTATTAAGGAGGCATGATTCTTTGTTACTTACTCGAACTTGCCTTTCAGCCTCTTATATGCATCCTCCATACCTCCAATTTTGTCTATAATCTTGTCTAATTTGGATTCCATTATGTTCAACTTCTCTTGTTGGAAACTAGGTGGTCCTCGAGGTCTGAACTAGCCTCCCACATTGTTCGACCAAGAGAAGTTTGGGTGGTTCTTCCACCCAAGATTATACGTGTTGGAGTAGCGGTTGTTTCCCCCTCTTTGACTATATTGCACTCCCATGTAATTCACTTATTCTGGCTTATAACCCTCCATCAGGGAACAATAAATGGTATCATGGTCCATTTTCCCACACAACTCACATTTCAGCTAAACAACTTTCACAAAAGTTAAGGAAAAGGCCTTCATACTGTTTACCTATTGAGTTAGATTGTCGATTTTTGCTTGCATTTTTGTTATTTGTCTGTAAGCAACAGTTACTAGCCATCTCCTCTAATAACTCTCTGATTTCAACCACATTAGATGGGCTAAGAGAGTGATATGAAGCCTTTTCCCTATCCCTTAATGTGAACGAGAAAAGCCTCATCCTAACTACATCTTCCAATATTTGATGATGTCAGAAGGTATCACATATTTCAAGAAAGTTTACGATATGTGCATTTAGGTCCTTGTTTGTCAATTCATAAAATTGCACATTTTGTTGCAGCGTGTTTAATAAAGTGGGTTTTATTTCAAATGAAGCCGCTTGGACTTGTGGCCTAACGACACCTTGATTTGCTGTATTGAATCCTAACCTCACGAAATCCATAACGGTTTCTTTGTTGGGCTCTTTGGTTGCCTCCTTGATTGAATTCTTGCTTATACTCTTCGGCCATAGTTGTTTTTATAGTTTCTTCTTCACATCGAGCTCTTCGAATGGTACATTCTAAATAGGCAATGTCAAGCTCTAACATTTCAACTATCTGATTTAAACTTCTAGTAACTCTTGTGTTCATGGAAGTGCACAAATACAAGAGTGGGAAAAAAACGCCTTAAACTATAAGAATCAAACTAATCCTACGCTTCCCTAGCAACGACATCAAAAACTTTTTGATCGTTTTGTAAGCTTCACAATTTACAGCCTTCAAAATACCACAAGTGCATGGGTTATGAATTGTAGTATGTGAAGGGTCGATCCCACAATGAAGGTGAACTAATCTAATCTTATGTTATCTAAGGCTCGAAAAAAATAATAAAATGAAAATAAAAATTACAAAGAAAATTAAATACAGGAAAGTGATTATCAAGAAATTAATTCACAAGTTTAACACAAAAAGAAATTGAAATTGAACAACACGAAAGTCACAATGAAAATTAACCAATAAGAGTTACCAAATTATGAGAGAGGGGATTTTTCCTATCATCAATGCTAATCTAGTCAATTATGAGTTATTGTGGTATCGGTTCTAGACTATTGTAGGGTGGATTACTCTCTCTCAAGTTGTAATCATTGAACCCTAATTTATAAACCCTAATTAATTATAGAATTTGCAATTTCTCAATTAACAAAAGACCCACAACTCTAATTAGATCTTACGCCCTCTAATAAACTACTGAGTCTCACACGGGATCTCTCTCCACATAATAACCGATATGATTAATCACGTGGTCTATTGGATCGCTTAACTCTCATTAATCTAACCCAATCATTTTTATCCAATTCACCCTCTTTGTTTATTATTGAAATATGGAAATATCACAATTAATCACAACACCCAATAACAATAACCTACAAATAACTATATTAGCATTGAATCAAGTTCAATTCCAAAGGAAAAGTTATAACATCATCAACAATCCAAGATAGATCATCATACAATCCATCATTATCTCAAACATTAAATAAACGAAAATAAATATAAAAAGGAGAAAGAAACTTGGATCAGATAACCCAGACTGCAGCAGCATCGAAAGAACTGCTTCGTCTCTCCTCTTCTCTTTCCTCTTCTCTCTCCCTTGAAGCTTTTCCAAAAATGGCAGAAGTGGAGGCTATCTTTTCAAGTCATTTCTCTTCCTTTATTTAGTATTTACTAATTAAGGTAAAAAATAGGTTTTACCCAGGCCCAAAAGGTCCAAAATGTCCCCGAAAACTTAAGTTCGGAAGGTCGGTCCGTTTCTGTCTGCGTGCAGGCCACAATCGTGGCCTCCTGTTTATTCTTTTGTTATAATCGTGGCCTGCTTGTGGCCCTTCTTCCTTTCTTCTGTCACGATCGTGGCATACTGGCCAAAATTGTAGCCCTTTGTTTTAGTTCATGCCTCCTCTGAAACTCATCCGTTCTTTGATATTATCTTTGAAACACTAAAAAACTTATCAAGGCATCTCAAATACACAACATTGAAACTCAAAAGCGTGCTTTAACCCATAAAACACTTAAAAAACAAATATTTAACTCATTAATACAATTCTAACCTAAACACACACTAATCGTTTAAATTTAACCACTAAACACATCTTAAACTACCCAGAAAATATGATGAAATCTACAACTATCAATGCTCCATATGATATTACGTCAAGGATAACCTTTGTTAATGGCAAAATTTAAAAAATACACAATTGTAATAAGATCATTTTCCAAAGTTAGGTAATTGAGAAGAGAGTAAGAAATGAGACTTCTATATCGGAAAACCAATTTGGCTTTATGCCAAGAAGGTCTATGATAGAAGCTTTACACCTCCTAAGAAGATTAATGAAATATCACAAAGACAGACAGAGGAATTTGCACATGGTTTTTATTGATATCAAGAAGGAATGTGACAGGGTTCTTAGGGAAATCCTATGGAGATGTTTGGAGGTTAAGGGATTTCCTCCAAGAATACATGGGTGATTAGATATATGTATGAAGGGGTATTGACTAGACTAAGGATAACAGGAGGAGATACTGCATTAAGCCCTTTTCCATTCACACTAATGATGGATGTGTTTACCAAGAAAACTCAAGGAAATGTGCATTAGTGTATGTTGTTTGTTAATGATATTGTCTTAGTGGATGAGACAAGAGAGGGGGGTCAATGTCAAGCTAGAATGTTATAAAGAAACAATAAAATCAAAGGATTTTAAAGTAAACATAGCTAAGACTAAACACTTAGAATGTAAATTTTTGAGCCATCAAGTGGATACCGATGTGGAGGTAAAGATTGGATTAGTAATTATATCACAGAAGGAGTGTTTTAAGAACCTAGGGTTTATCATCTAGAGCAATGGAGAGATTGATGAAGATATAGCCCATTGTATTAAATCAGGGTGGCTTAAATGGAGAAGTGTATCCAGAGTTTTATGTGACAAAAAGATACCACTCAAGCTCAAAGGCAAATTCTATCACTTAGCGATAAAGCCAACTATGTTATATGGGGCGGAGTGTTACCGCATTAAACAAACACAAAATAATAAGGTTTTAGTGACTGAGATGAGGATGCTCTGGTGGATGTGAAACTTTACCATAAGAGATAGGGTCAGGAATCTAATTGTCAGAGACAAATTAAAGGTGGCTAATATTAAAGAAAAATTGAGAGAGATAAGGCTTAGGTGATTCAGATACAATAAAAGGAGACACCCTGAAACTATAGTGCAAAGATGCGAGAAAATAATACTTAGAGACTGTAAGAGGAAAAAAGGAAGGACTAAAAAAATTATCGGAAGGTGATCAAGAATGATATGGCTAGGTTGGATCTTATCGAGGACTTGGTCCATAATAACAAATTTTGGTGTACTAAAACACAGGTAAAGGATCTTTCGTAAAGAGAGCATTAACGTTCTCGTAGGTTATATTAAACCATATCCTTTGCATTTATTACATAGTATTTACCTCACTGTTAGTTTAGTCTAGTTAGTTTTCTAGTTAGCGTAATTAAAGTAGTAACAGGCTTGGTTGGAAGTACTCTTGTTCAAGTCTTTTTAGCATTTATTTCTATCTTATCATTTATTATTAATCATTGTAACATTCTATACGTATGCTATTTTGTATTGTCTGACCTTTTCTATTGCCCTTTATTAGTTATTTGTTTTTTTGTATGTTTTGCATTTCTTTTTGCATTTAACATTTTTTAGCGTGAATTGCATCATGTTTGAGGGCTTAATTTGTTATGTATTAAGTGTTAATTTGAGTGATTAGTATGTGTTTAGGTTAGAATTATGTTGGTTTGTGTGTTTAAGTGTTTTTATGGGTTAGTATAAGTCTTTAAGCTTAAATATTATGTTTTTGAGATACCCTGATACGTTTGTTAGTGTTTCAGGGTCAACAACGAAGAACAGAGAAGTTTTGGAGACTTTCAAGCAGAAACAACGGTCTACGATCGTGGCACAATAGGCCACGATCTTGACAGAAATATGGGAGCCAGCCCACGATCGTGGCATAAGGGACATGATCGTGACAGAAGACTTTGCCACAGCCCAGGATCCACAATTGTGGCTTGAGGGATTTTTAGGACCATTTCGACCCCGAAAAAACCCTAGGGTTGCTCAAGATCAAAAAAGTATTTAAAGAACAGGAAGAAGAGAAGAGAGGGAGCTTTTGCATCAGCCACAATCCCAAAAACCTAGAGACTTTTATTGAGAGATTGAGGAAGAAATGAAGGAAGAGAGACGTGGAGAAGAAGCCTACGCGAAGTACTTCCTAGAACAGGAGGTTTCCTGCCATTATCCATTCCAAGTTTATTTCTGGTTTAATTTCAATTTTTATGATTCTCTAGAATTTGAGATAGCCATAGATGTTAGATTTATTGAATGTTGAGCATTTGTCTAAACTCATCTTCATGATATTTTGTCTTTGAAATTAATGAAATTTGATTATTGCGTTTTTATTGGATTTCTTGTTATTTCAACTCTGCAATTGCATAATTATGTAATAAACTGAGAGAGTGGACCAAGTGAAAAATCATTAAATTGGGCTAACGAGAGTTAGGTAATTTAATAGATCAAGAATTGAATCAAACCGGTAAATCTGTGTAAAGAGAGATCTCGCATAGGTTTTCAGTAGTTTTTTGGACAACTTAAGATCTAATTTAGGTTTTGGATAAATTGTGAATCGAGAGGTTACGATTCCCATAATCTAATTAGGGTTTATAAATTATAATTAATGATCATAAATCGAGAGAGAGTAGTCAACCCTAGGATCGTTTAGAACCGATAATCCAATAAATTCATAATCAATTAGGTTTTTATTAAAGTCAGATAAAAATCCCCTTTCTCTCAATTGGTAGTTTTTTTAAGGTAGTTTTTTGATTGGGTGTTGCATCTGCTATCTTGTTTATAATTTCAAATTTGATTACTGGAATTAATTGTGTGATTGAATAATTTCTTGTTTTAGTTTTGTTCATTTAGAGTTATTGCAATTTGTTTTTGGCCTTAGATTTTAGGATTAGATTAACCGTCCTCGTAGGATCGACACCTTAGGTACTACGTGAACGACCCGTGTGCTTGTGAAATATCAAGGTTAATTATTAAAGCTTTTTAATATCAGAAACCTGCGATCAAGTTTTTGGCACCGTTGCTAGGGAGGCGATTAATTTAGTTCGATAGTTTAAGGCATTTAGTTTAGTTTATATTTTTTTCGTTCTTTCCTTTTTATTTCAGAAATCGTGCTCTTGCATGAATGCAAGAGTCTCGAGGGGTTCGAGTCTTGCAGTTGAAACTTTAGACTTAGATATCACTCGATTAGCATGAATCATTAGGAAAGCTCGGTGTGAAAAAGAGGAGGAAATCGTGAAGTCAACAATGACTAAGGAATTTTAGCAGAACATGGACCACGGAGCAAACCAAGGAAGTCAACAATGGACCCTGATGGACCTCATAAGGCCAAGGTTCAATACGGCTAACCAAGGAGTAGCTACTCCTTTGAGATTAAACCAGCCCTCTTAAACATGCTTCAACAGAATGTGCAGTTTTATGGATTAGCAAACAAAGATCCCAATGCACATATAGTGAATTTTCTAGAAATCTGTGATACCTTCTGGTACCACCAAATGTCGAAAGATGCAATCTGAATTAGGCTTTTCCCCTTTACCTTAGAGATAGAATAAAGGCTTGGTACCATTCCCCTAGCCCAGCCAGTGTTACGATGTGGGATCAGCTAGTTCGTGCTTTCTTAGATAAGTATTTCCTTTTGACTAAGACCACTAAGATTATAAAGGAAATTACCAATTTCCAGCAAGGTGATGGGGAATCAATCTACGAAGCATGGGAGAGATACAAGGATTTGCACAGGAAATACCCACACCACAACTTACCCAACGAGTTCCTGTTACAAACATTCTACAATGGAGTAAACCCACCGACAAGAGGCACAATTGGCGTAGCTTCAAGAGGATCACTAATGTGGAAGATTGTTGATGAAGCAGAAGAGCTGATAAAGGAGCTGGTGAGTAATAGCTGCCTCTGGACAAACAAGCGGAGTAGACAGACAACTTAATTTCGAGAGAAAAAAGGAATAGTGGTTGTCGATTTGATGACTGAAATATAAGCAAAAATTGACAACTTGACGAGACGGCTTAATAGCATGAAGGCTTCGTAGTCAGCCCAGGTGAAAGCCGTATAACTAAAGTGTGAGCTCTGTGGACAGATGGACTATGATACCATGGACTGTTACTTGATGAAGGAAGACAATTTGAAGAAAGTAAATTATATGAGGGCACAATATAGACGAGGAAGGGGCAACAATCCCTACTCTAACACATATAACCTTGGGTGGAAGAATCACCCTAACTTCTCCTAGACAAATAATTTTGGAGGACAGTTCAGGCCACAAGGACAAGCAAGCTTCCAATAAGATAAACAAAGCTCGATGGAATCTAAGTTGGACAAGATTTTAGATAAAATAGGAGGTATAGAGGATGCACGTGGGAGGCTCGAAAGCAAATTCAAACAAGTAACAAAGAACCATGCCTCGTTAATACATAATATGGAACACAGAATGCAGGAACCCTTCTAGGCAATACTGAGTCTAACCAGAAAGAAAGGATCATGGATATCGTTTAGACACAAGAAAAGGAACCTGAACATATGAAGGAAGATAGAGATAAAGGACAAGGACAAGAAATTAAGGATTTCCTTCAAAGTGAGCTCGAAATTGAGCTAATTAAAGAACCTCAATCTAAATTCCCATACCTTATTCTAGCTCAGCGGAAGTCAATGTCAAGTAGGGAAACAAGGAATTATAAGGAGGATGAATCAAACAGGGTTGAGAACATAATAGAATAACTACAAACGAGGCTCGCCCTAAAGGAACTAGGCCAGAAGAAGGTTAAGGAGCACATAGAAGAAGAAAACCCTTACATAGCAAAGAAGAAAGAGGGTCCAGGGGATTTTTTCATTCCTTGTAGTATAAGTAGAGTCAATATCAACAGGGCATTCACAGATTTGAGTGTGAGTATCAATATGATGCCATATACCTTTAGTCTAAAATTAGGGTTACGAGAGTTAGTACCCACGAAGATGTTAGTAAAGATGGCCGACAAAATAGTTCATCAACCAAAGGGGATTATTAAGGAAGTGCGCATACAAATTGATAAATTTACCTTTCCCACAAACTTCTATATACTAGACATTGGAGAAGATGTGGAGACCCCTATGGTTCTTGGACAACCGTTCCTAGTCATTGATCGTTCAATCATTGACATTGATAGGGGTGACCTAACTCTGAGAATAGGAAAGGAGCAATTAACCTTCAAGATGTCAAAGAAAGACTACTATTCTCCTTTACCTCCAACGGATATCAAGGAACCTAAACCTCAAAGAGAATGGGAAGATTATTGACGATCCTATGAATGCGTTCAGGAAGAAACGATCACGAAGAAGAAGCCACAGAAGGAGAATCATAAGGAAGGTGGAAACCATCGCATGGCAGCCCATGTGCAAATTGTAAGATTAGCAGTGACACTACCATTGCACCATTTATTCGAACCACCATGAGCTAAAACAGAGTTGAGCTACCGATGGTAAAAGAAGCGTTGTATGGGAGGCAACCCATGGAACTTTATTTCTTTTGATTGATTTTGCTAGAAAGTTTAAATTCCGTAATTAGGATTGTTTTGTTTCCAAATAAAATTAAGAAGGAATTGACTTTGATATAAATTGGATGATCGATTCAAGTAAGCAAAAGAGAGGTGAAAAGGCCACAAAAGAACTAAGAAGAGATTTTGGAAAAATGTGAAAAGAACAAAAGAAGAAAAATGGAAGAACTAGTGGAAAACTACCACGATCGTGGCCTGCGACTGTGTAGAAAAGGGAAACACATAAATTTTAAAGAAATTTACCATTTTACTCTTTTAACCACCTAAATATTCAATTCTAGCTTCACTTTTTCATTCGCTTTCACTTTTACTTTATCTGTGTAGATTTCAAACTTACCAACACTCTCACATCTCTCTACAAAAAGTTCACACTTCCAAAATTCTTCCAAACTCTACCTATTCACAAGAAATATGTCATGCATTAAACAATAAGCCGGACAGGAGCAATCATTGGGATGAAATCAAGTTTCGGGACGAGGGAGAAGAAACAGAGCAGCAGACTTCAGAGCGTCCTTCCCGATCTACACAGAGGAGGAAGGTATTCATTTCCAATCCTTAAATGCTAGAGAAATAGTAGTTCCCAAATATTTTGATTTTGAAATGCTCAATAGGTTAGAATTGCACGATAGAGTAGAGAATTTAGCTGAAAGAATCTAGTGGGCTAAGTTTATCCATTTCCAATTTCCTATCTATCACGAGCACTTTGGAATTTTTCACTTCCTTATCCGATAAACCTTGGAACCCCGAGGAATTGTGGTTTAGGCTGAGCGAAAGAGCTTATGAATTGAACATAGAAATCATGTGTGATATGTGTGGGTTCCCTGAATCCTCCATTATTGATCAACATAATGATTTTTATACTTCTCGCTATTGGAATGAACTCATTAGAATAGAGCAATTTCATGCCAAAAATGCTCACAACAATATAATAAGTTCCCATGAGCACTTGTTGCTGCGCAAATTCATGTGTCAACTAGTTTTTGATAAATTAGAAACCAACACGTGTTCCACAAAGGAACTCTTTATGTTGTGGTGCATGGACCACAGTATTCCAGTGTGCTCATCCACACATGTGCTAAACGCTATTGTTGTGACTCTGCCTAAGAGGAGCAACAATTTAGGTATGGGGTACTTAGTTTCGGCTATTGTTGAATATTATGGCATAGATTGTAGTGAGTTAACTGTTCATCTCCCTGACTTCCTAAACCATCACCATTTATGGAGGGCTAAAATCCTTAAGTCCCACAACATAGAACTTCGTGATATCAGCCAAAAGACACATGTAAAGATTAAGGCCAGTGTTGGATCCCGAATTCTCTTAGAATTTATTTTATTAAATTATCAAGCATGAATATAAGTTAGAATTCATAAATTAGAAATTTTTAGAGTTTAATTTGGTCTATTATTATTTTTTGTGGTAGCATAGATTAAAAGGAAGAATTAGAATGAAGATAAGGAGATAGAATGCATTAGATTAAATAAGGAAGGGTAAGATTGGAAGGTTAAATTTTTGTCTTAAATTGATAAGACAAGAAGAGAAGAGAGTCAGGTGTGTTAAGAAAGAAAAATAAAAAGAGTCATGGAAGAAACTAGAAGAAGAGACGGAGAAACCTAAGCATAGAAAGAAAAAGAAGAAGGAAAGAAAAGAGCAAGGAGAAAAAAGAGGAAGAAGATTATCATCTGAGTTTTCTTTTTAGCTAAACCTTATTATTCTCTTTGTTTTGATAGAAGAAGGAAGTAGAGAAGATAGGTTATATGCTAAAAATGAAGAGAAAAAGTAAAGAACCGAAATTCTTCTGCTTAGATTTTTTTTAACTAGATCTTAGTTCTTCTAGTTAGATAAACCAAGAATAGATTAAGTTTAAGCACATTCATGGATATTTAAGCTTATGGAAGCTTTATTCGAGTATAATGATTAAATGAAAATATGTTTGTGTGAAGGGCATCAAGAAGGTCGAAATCAAGAACAAGAGGAAAGACAAACTTGATCTTGGAAATATCAAGTAAATAGGTGGGTAATATGTTTATGGTTTTGTGATAATGAACAAAAATATTTGTCTGTATTTATGTTAAATATGTCCGTTTTGAATCATTATGAATGTGGCAAAAATGTTCTATGAATTGTTATCATGTCTACTTTGAAAGAAACTTCATTTTAGTATTGATGCAAAAACAAAAAAATTCAAGAAGCATGAAAAATATGAATATGTTATAAAATATGTATGCATCAGAAAATCTACTTATGTGGGTAAGAGAAATACCATTCTGTTCGTCATGTGCACATTGACCAAAAGCCTTCTCTCGGCTGCCCATTTATGGCGTATGAGCTCCAAAAAATGAACTCATTCTGTCATGGTGTAAACTTTGGTTTCGCTATTCTGTTTCATGGGATTCTCTCGAGCCATTATGCTTGTGCATTGCATCTTAATTTATTGAATATGGAGCATAAATGAGTGTTATTTTATGATGATTAAATGAAATATATGATTTGATTTGTGAGATAATGTGTTCTGGTCTATGTAAATTCTTAAGGTTTGAAATGTGGATAGTGTAATCTGCTAAGTCCAAAATTGTAACATGTATATATAAATATGTACTTGATTGTGTGATTGTGGTTTGTTATCGCGAGCTATAAACCTATTAGCTACTGAGCTTCCTAGCTCACCCCACAAATTTTTCTACCCTTCAGGTACAAACAAAGTAGGTCACTAAACCCTTACAAACCTTGGCAACTCCAAGAATTTCAAACTTTTATAACTAGTTAGTTTAGAGACTTTTGGTACTTAGAAGCATATCATGCATAAGCATTCAATATTGTAATTTTTGTATTATGCTACTGACGTGGCTTTTGATATGTAATATGAAGATATGCACCAACTCTGTTTTGCTGAGAATTGATAGCAAAAGTTACATAAATTCTCTTTGTATATGTTCAGGATTTCTCTTCAGTTAAGATGGCTTTGTGTTGGTAATAAAATTTGCTAGATGTTGGAAGACCTTTAGATAGATTTTTTTTCTAAGGAAATTGTCTAAGTTGGGAATTTTGTATGTATGTTTTTTATTGTTGGGTTTGGGTCTTTTGTTATAATTAGCATTATATATATATATATTGACAGATGGTAGAAAGAAAAGGAGAAAATGGGATGAAATATGATTTCAAACTTCAAGGAATAGACTGTATTGATCTAGGCAGAATTTGAGAAAATTGTCTTCATGAAAGTTGTAGATCTTTCTCTTAACTTTCCAATGATATAAAGTTTGTAATTTTTGGACTTTGGGATTGAAAGATGTGAAGTTTTGAAGTTGGAATGTGCGACTCGAAAGTCGCGATCGTGCTTAAGCACGATCGCGAAGAACCTCAAATTTCCTCCACTGTTCACCATTTGTTGCGATCGTGCTGACTTTTGTATTTTTATAGCATAATCGTGACTCCCCCTTTGTCGGTATCTGTCATTTCTCACGCTCGTGACTTTTCCTTTTCTACTTCTTCTTTTTATTTCATTAATTCATAAAAGGATTTATTTGTTTTACTCCCCATTTTTGACTTCTTATTATATTATAATATATTATTTTATTATTATTTGTTTAAATAAAAAGGGGTCCCTTCATGACTTCTTTTATTTTATTTTCGTGTCAAATTTATTTTAGGCTATTTATTTTAATTGTTTGTGTATTTATTTTTGACTCCACAGTAGGAATTAAATTATTTTTATTTTGATATTAATTATAAATATAATTATTTTATTTTAAAAATACTCCAATTTTGGCACCTTGATGCCACGAAATAGGAACCGAGACCCGAGGCCAGCAGCCAATCAGGCGAGTGCGAGTTCAGCACCACCTCAGCAGATCGAAGAAGACTCAACCAGTGAATAGTCAGAGGAAGAAGAAGAGACAAAAGAACCAGGATGGACGAAAGTTCTGGACATAATCTCCGCAAACAATGTGGTCATTATAGATCAACTAGCGGAGAACTCCAGAATGATGAGGGAGATGGCACGCACTCAACGACGTCAGAGCTAGGATATACGTTGTATCCATCGATATTTTGAGGCTCAAGGCATTCAATTGCCACCCCCACCCCCAACACCATCCCCACCTCCATCTCCATGAGATTTTGTCTAACCCATTTTTCTTGTTAAAATTAGTCTTCATTTTTATTTTTATTTATTTTTTGTTTAATTTAATTTATGTTTCTTCTTTTCTTATGTGCTTGTTTGTTCCCTTTTCACATTGAGGACAATGTGTTGTTCAAGTGTGGGAAGGGTTATGTGTTTTACTTTGTATGTGATTTTGCATATTGTATGATAGCTGTTAGGTTGCATTTGGTGATTTGTTTGAATGTGTCAATGACTTAGATGGATTGAAAGTAATTTAATTTTGAATATAGTTTATTAGGTTGTGAATAATCATTAGCTCGCAAAATTAGTAAATTAGGGTCTTTGGATAAAATACAACTTATTTAGGATTTAGTGTAAGTTTGTCACCCTTTAAATTGCCACATTCATTTATAATTTGAGGCCTTTTAACTTAAGTAACTTTATTAGTTTTTTTTTCATGAAACGAGTAGCTAAAACAAAAAAAAGTTTGTTACATAAATAAATGTTCCGCTAGCCTTTGGGTTATGAATAAAGCTAGTAGCCAGTTCAGAATGTGACATAGCAACGTAACCAGATCAACACACATCACAAATGTGTGCCTCCGCGTCAAAAAGCTGTAATGACATTCCAACCAAGTAGCTTAATAAAAATATGACTTAGCCAAGTAACCGAATTGACATTCATTACCAATGTTTGCCTCCGCGTAAAAAGACTAAATCTATGTTCAATAAAAAAATTCCAATAAAAACCTACCTAACTTGTAATAACTTGACTTTTCATGAAAACGTACTTAGGAACAGTTACAGAGTCTGAATGACTAAATAATTATTAATGTGTGTGTGCAATTGAAAAGGATAAATAAATTAACACTTGGATCTTGATTAATTTGTATATTTAGTTCAAAGCCCCCAGACAGATTTTGCATGTTAATGATTTGATACAACTTGAAAGATTGTGTTTAAGATTAAATTTATTTCATGAAATTGAAGCCATTGTCTCATTACTGCATTGTGTGATGTGTGTTTGTTATGTGTTTGTTGTTTTGTTTGCTTGAGAACAAGCAAACGTTTGAGTGTGGGGATATTGATAGTTGTGAATTGTATCATGTTTTAAGGCTTAATTTGTTATGTATCAAGTGTTAATTTGAGTGATTAGTATGTGTTTAGGTTAGAATTATGTTGGCTTGTGTGTTTAAGTGTCTTTCTGGGTTAGTATAAGTCTTCGAGTTTGAATATTATGTTTTTGAGGTACCTTGATGTGTTTGTTAGTGTTTCAGGGTCAATAATAAAGAACAGAAAAGTTTCGGAGACTTTTGGGCCAAAAAATAGCCCACGATAGTGATAGAAACATGGGAGCCGGCCCATAAGGGACACGATCATGACAGAAGACTTTGCCCCAGCCCACGATCGTGGCCTGATTGCAAAGATCGTGACAGAAAGGTTTGGATGCAGGCCACGATTATGGGATGTAATGTAACATCCCCTCACCTATGGGAAGGGCAATTGGGTAATTTGGAATGTGTTAGGAGTGTTAAATATTGCATTGACATATTCATACATTCAATTATGCACATGAATAGTAAATAGTGAATTTTTGCACATGTA
>JAOQMS010035406.1:0-14539 GCA_027563885.1 Erythroxylum longipes | reverse complement strand
GATTTAGGCTTATTCTCTTGGGCCTAATTTATTAGGCACTGAATAAATATATGTGGATATATTTATTGGGTTAGATTGAACTAAGTTGTCGGGCTTTTATTATATGAGATATAATATGGGCCGAAACTTATTGCGCTTCCATAATCCTAATGAGTTTAGGATTATGATATTCTTATTCCTAATAGGAATTGGGATTAGGGTTTCTCTATAAATAGAGAACTTATGTCTCATTAAAAGACACATGAAAAACCCTAGCCACCTAGACCTAGCAGTTCGTTCCTTTTCTGAGAGAAAAATTTTGGGGCATTTTAAAAGTATTTTAAGAACATGCTAGCACACATTAGCCACTGCTCGGATCATTCATCTTTATGTGGATACTGGTAGAGGATGTTCGCGTGCTGCAACTTCTACAAATCTAAAAAACAAATACCAATCTGTGTCAAGAGGTAATTCTGTACATGTTGTGAAATTTGGTTATACTTCTTGTTGTGTAGTTTTAGTTAACCAAGGCATAAGACACGAAGTCCTATAGTCCATTCCACTGCGTATTGTGAATACCCGGGCCATAGGTGACCCAATAGATAGCGCTCCCATTAACCTTATTGAAGCTTGCATACAAAGTCCTATGGTCCATTTCGCTGCGTTTTGTGAATACTCGGGCCATAGACGACCCACCAGATAGCACTCCCACTAACCTTATTGAAGCTTGCATACCTTTCTACCATCTTTGGATATGAAGCCCTCAAGTTGTATCACATATACATCCTCAACTAGATTTCCATTCAGGAAAGCTATTTTCACATCCATCTGCCATATTTCATAATCATAATAAGCAGCAATGGCTAGGAGTATTCTAATGGATTTAAGCATAGCTACAGGGCTAAAGGTCTCATCATAGTTAACTCCTTGTCTTTGACGATAATCTTTAGCGACTAGCCTCACTTTATACGTAATCACATTACCTTCCATGTCAATTTTCTTCTTGAAAAACCATTGCACCCTATAGGTTTTAACCCTTCGAGTGGGTCAACCAAAGTCCATACTTGGTTTTCAAACACAAAATCCATTTCGAAATTCATGGCTTGAATCCATTTTTTAGATTCTGAACTCTTCAGGGCCTCTTCATAGGTTGTAGGCTCATCGTCCTCTATGAGTAATACGTCATTTTGTTTATTTACGAGAAATCAATATCTCTCTGGAACATTACGTATCCTACTTGACCTATAAACATTTTGTGTGTTATAAGGTTCAATTGTTGTCTCATCTCTATAAACAACAATTTCGAGTTTAGGCAATTGATTTGCATCTGTTTGAGCATCACGAACTTCATCAAGTTCAATTTTGCTCCCATTGTCTTCTCTTAGAAGAAACTTTTTCTCTAAAAAGACTGCATGCTTTGAGACGAACACCTTTTTCCTAAAGCATTATAGAACTGATATCCAATTGTTTCTTTAGGATATCCTATAAATAGACATTTATTAGACTTCGCTTCAAGCTTGTCTGATTGAATCTGCTTCACATAAGCCGGAAAACTCCAAACTTTCATATAAGAAAGATAGGGCCTTTTGTTAGTCCATATCTCATATGGAGTAACTTCAATTACCTTTGAAGGGACTCTGTTTATCACATAAATAGTAGCCTCGAGTGCATAACCCTAAAAGGATTTCGGTAGATCTGCTAAGCCCATCATCGACCTTACCATGTCTAACAAGGTTCAGCTTCTCCTTTCAGCCACACCATTATGTTGTGGAGTGTAAGGTGGATTCCACTAGGATAATATCCTATTATCTTCGAGATAAGATAGAAATTCCTCATTTAAGTATTCGCCACCTCAATATGATCGAAGTGTCTTAATACTTCTACCGAGTTGTTTCTCTACTTCATGTCTAAATTTTTTAAACATTTCAAATGCTTCAAACTTGTATCTCATTAGATACACATACCCATATCGTGAATAATCATCAATAAAAGTAATGAAGTACATAAAACCACCTCTGGCATGAATGGACATCGTACCGCATACATCAGAACGTATTAGGTCTAATAACCCATTCATTCGTTCACTTTTTCCTTTAAAAGGTAATTTAGTCATCTTGCCTAATAAGCAAGATTCACATGTGTCATATGATTCATAATCAAACGACCCTAAGCTATCATTCTTTTGTAGCTTAATCATGCATTTCTCACTTATATGGCCAAGTTGACAATGCCATAAGTAATATGATTTTAGGTTATCTCATTTTTATATTTTATTATCATTGATAGTTAAGATTGGATTGGACATATCTAATATGTAAATTCCATTGCATAATGTAGAAGTGCCATACAACATTTCATTCAACTTAATTGAACAACCATTTCTTGAAAAAGTTAAATGAAATCTCGCTTTATTAAGACATGAAAAAGAAACAATGTTTTTACTCACAATGGGTACATAATAGCAATTTTCCAAAATTAACTCTAGCCCACTAGGAAGATACAAAACATATGTTCCTATAGTTAATGTAGCAACTTTTGCTCCATTTCCCACACGTAGGTCCATCTCTCCCTGCTTGAGCAATCTACTCTCCCTGAGACCCTACATATCAACACATATATGTGAGCCACATCTGGTATCTAATACCCAAATGTTATGATCAGAAGTAGTATTAACTTCAATGACAAATATCTTACCTGAAGTAGATGGTAGGGCACCTAATGCCTTCTTCTACTTCAGTGATGCCAGATAAGCTTTGCAGTTCCTCTTCCAATGTCCTTCCTTGTTGCAATGGAAGCATATACTCTTTGGTGTTGTCTCCTTTGCCTTTTTCTTGGCTACACCTCCCACTGGCCTCTTGGACTTCTTCTTCTTCTTTTGGTTCTTCTTTAGAGAACCAGAAGCAGAGTCCACTAGCATCACAGCTTTACTGTCCTTCTTGACAGTTTGCTTAACTATTTTGAGTAGATTAATCAGCTCAGGTATCATCGTGGATATTTGGTTCATCTGATAGTTAAGCACAAACTGTGAATAACTATCTGTCAAATTAGTCAAATTAAGTCTATACTTAATTCATGATCCATAATGAAACCCAAACTGTCTAACCTCTCAATATATCCATTCATCTTCAGTGCATACTGCACTAGAGATGATTCATCAGTCACCTTAGAATGAAAAAACAACCTTGAGGTCTCGAACCTTTCAGACTGAGCTTGTTCATCAAACGGTTCCCTCAGATGGTAAACTATGGTATGAGTATCCATACCCTTATGCTACTTTTACAGTTCTGGTGACATAGAGGCTAGCATTATACAGCTAGCCAACTCACTATCATCCAGTAGCTTCTTGTAAGCTTTCTGATCTTCATTAGATGCATTGGCAGCAGGGGGATCGGGAAGTGGTTCATCTAAGACATATCCTAGTTTTTCAAATTTGAGAATAATTCTCAAATTTCATAACCAATCTAAGAAGTTAGGTCCCATGAATTTGTTGGAATCTAATAGGGAGTGTAGGTTCACACTAGAAGACATCGTACGATTCGATAACCTAGAAGAACTAGAGAAAATGTTAGAATATACACTTAATGCATATCTATAAGGACTTTAATAGCATGCATTATGGGTCCCACTATTCTTATTCAAATCCAGAGCCCTCACTACGAATTCGAGAAAACTTATAGTTTTCTTAATGGGTCGCTATCAAATGTCACCAAAAATGACCATGGGTTTGCCCCAACAAGCCACCTTAGGTCAATTGGTAGGTATCATTCATACCAATTGCATACATTTGTGCAACCATCAACTTATGCCATCAACTGTTGATTTAGCACACTCATTGGGTCATCAACTTTTGATTTGTATACATCCTATGTATATAACCCAAATTCGCCTCTATCCACGTTGACCTTGGGTTTGCCCAACAAATAAATGCTTCCAATTAGGACTAATCCATTAATCTGAAAATCTAATTTCTATAGTTTGAACATATTCGTGTAGAATGGGATTAGGTTTGCCCAACAACCCAACTCTAAAAGAACTCTAGTTCTTGCCATATCAATGGAAGGCATAAGTTTTAATATTTGGTTGAGGGATTTATTCTTTGGTCTCATCTATACTTAGGAACCCTAAAATTAATTATTTTGATGTCTAGATTAAACACTTTAATCCTAGTTTATATGCCTTTACCTAGTCACACTAGAAATGTTAGGCTCTACTTGGATTAATTCTAAATTAATCCCTAGGGTTTTCAAAATTCCCGTACACTAATTAGTCCTTTATAATATCCCTAGGTCATCTCAAATTTGCCTAAACAATTTCGACACATCCTAAAATTATCTTGATGGCCATAATCTTCAAGATAAATAAGTTAACCTACTAGATACTAAAAAGACCAATTCAATGTTCAGAAAATTTCCGGAACCCTAATTTCAAGCACATACATTAAGCATGTTTTTTTCATCAAAATAATACAAATTTCAAGCACATGCATTAAGCATTTTTTTCATCAAAATAATACATTTCTTATCAGATAAGAACCTTATTTAGGTCTCATAACCTAAATACATACATTATAAGTCATTAAGTTAGTCACCTCCAACTTTTACAAAGTTGACCAATGTTGACTTTGACTTTATTTATTAATTGAATAAAATTCAATTAATTTTGGAAAAATTATAGAGTCTTATACACATTCCAAATGTGTCTAATAAAAAATTCTAGAACTTAATTCTTAGGAATTATTTATTAATAAATAGGAAAAAACCAGCACATCATATGTGTGTGACTCTTGTCAAATTAATTCTAACACTAGTCAACCATTACATCATGCATGCATAAGATAACCACTTTAACAACAAGTGTCATGCATCTCATACAGGTGGAAACATGTTATCTTGCATGTCCATGCATAAAATTTATAAGAACAATTTTTAAAAAGATTAATATTAATTTTTAATGCATGCATTTTCATCACATTTCCAGAATTTCCAGAACTTCATACATGCATCAAGCTAAAACTAAATTCGTAATAAAATAGAAAATGATAATCAATTGCGTTTTTCTTTTACAAAAACATAATATAACATCTATAAACATTTCAGTGAAAGAAAAACAGGAAAAAATTCTAGAATTAATACAAAATTTTCAAAGTCAGCACATCCAATCAGTTTTCTAGAAAATCCCAGGAATCAACATATGAACAGTCTAGATATAAATTCGAAATAAAATAGAAAATGACATTTAATTGCAATATCCTTTTACAAAAACATAATATAACATCTTAATAAACATTTCTGAGAAAGAAAAACAGAAAAAAAAACATTTTTCTAAAATTTACACGAATTTTTCCAAAACAAGATGCAAGTTAGTCACAACCCAGCAAACACTTTGCACATGTTCAATACATCATCTATTACATTCACAAACAAGCTCTGATACCACTATTGGGTTAGCCATGGTTGTATGCATCACATGCATATAGAAGCATTGGAAGCATCGGAATGAATATTTCGACACCATGACAACTCAGAAACCACAGAATCTCACATGCAAGCAAGGATATGTAAAGAACATGAAATAACAAAACCTTTTTACCTTATGTATCTCCTCCTTTCTTCTTTCTTCTCCTTTTTTGGGTTGTTTCAAACACCAAACACTTCCTTTATCTCCAAGAACACGCAAAGATGGAAGAAGAAACAATGTATAAAGGTTATTTGAGCACCAAAATAGATGAGTTCTAGTAGATGCTCAAGATGATGGAAGATAGGTCAAGAATCTTATTGTATGCACTTTGATTCAAACAACAATTGCATAAATTACAAGAACAAGACTCTCAAGACACCTCACTCTCACTCTAGAACTCTTCTAGAATCCTTACTCTATCAATAGAGTGTGTAAGAAATGAAGGAAGCTCGTGTACATAAGTGAAGAACTCACTTATATATCATTTTTGCCTTCTGTCATGATCGTGGCATGCATCACCTCAGGCCATGATCGTGGCCCTATGAGGCACAATTGTGGCCTGCTTCAAAGTCCATACGTGCTTATTTTTCATCCGATCTTTTATACGTGTGACCCTTAGGTTCCTGGTTATTTTAGGTACTTGAAATAACTCTTAATTCAAGCACATCATGAAGGGTTTCATGATGCCTATTTGCTAGACTATAAGTGGATTAACTCACAGACTCTTTGATAGTTAATTTGTCCAACTTATGAACCTTTCCATAGACAATTACCGTGCAATTCGTCCTTTCACCATTCTATACCCCACTTTGTTCGGAGTATGGGCTATGTGTCAACTCTCACTAAACTGACTACGTCACATCTAGTCCAAATGATGTTAGTTCTTATCCTAGATTCTCATTACTCTTATGTGTCATTGAAGACTCTCTCTATGACACATAATCGCTCTGGCCAGAGACTCCCAAGTAATGACCCTAACAAGAGGCCATGGGTATCATCTCCTTCTATCAGGAGTGGTGAATCCTTTATTGGCTACCCAATTACATTCGAATACAAATAGCTATGCCAATCACTACCTTAAAAGTGACCTCGTCTTGAGGTAACAAGGAATGATGTCAAAGCACAGAATTTATATCCAAGATATCCTTGAGCACCTCAAGTCTAAGGATATTTGCATCATTGCTATGATGAGATTAATCATTGACATTCGATAGATCATCCATATGATAGTCTCATAGTGGGTCATCTGATGTACTTACTACCCTTAGAAGCATCCACATATTAACTCTAAACATCTCATATTTACAGTTTGTGAGATCCACTGCTTGATCAAATGAAGGAATATAAGATGTGCTAGTCTTTTTCGATTAATAATGTCCTGTCTTATTAATCCTATAACTAGGGATTATTTAGATTCTAATATAATTGGACATGATGAGAGTCTCATTATCATGATCTCATCATGATTTCCTTCATGCTATGTTTTGTATCATGGACTTCATTAATTTGATTTAAGATCAATATCAATTCATATATAAACGAATATCAAATTGATGAAAAATACTTTTTGCTTTATTAATCAAAATAAAGTTTGTACAAAAATGCTAAAGGAGATTGACTTTAGAGCACTACTCTAATAAGGGGTGTGCAACAATATTAGTATAATTATGCAATAATACCCAAACAATTCTAACATGTTATTATGTATCTATAAATATAGGGTATACCCTTACAGTATGCTAGTTATTACATCCATTATTTTTAGTGGGTATAGCCATTGATACACAGATGGCAAGTTATATGGCAAGTTAGTACCATGGGTGGCTGTATTTATAGCATTTACTCTGGTATAATATGTAACGATAGTATGAACCCTGGGAGTAACGCATGTGGTAACCATGTAGAAGGGTGCCAAGTGAGTTTATGTATACATGAGGTATACCTAGAATGTCATCAAGTGAACATCTGTACCAATATACTAGTCAAGGGAATATTATATCCTACACCCACCAGTATAATGGCTTATAATGTGGTATGCGGAGTAATGGTCTATTTCCAAAGGTATATTAGGATATGTGTATAGTTATCATACCATTGCATATCTACTGTAACATCCTGTTACCCATGTTGAGATATTAAAAAATTAGAAAATGCATTTCATGCTCAGGCATTATATGATATGCAGCTACACGTGAATATTTAATTTTTTTGCACATGCAAATAATTGTACATATATTCAT
The DNA here is from genome assembly GCA_027563885.1 of Erythroxylum longipes. Lineage (NCBI taxonomy): Eukaryota > Viridiplantae > Streptophyta > Magnoliopsida > Malpighiales > Erythroxylaceae > Erythroxylum > Erythroxylum longipes. Next base: position 6,863 of record JAOQMS010035406.1, on the reverse strand, counting down.
TGACAATTTTTGGGTATAATTGATTTATATATGTGAAAGGTGATTTTTATTGGGAATTGTGGTTTTTATATGTTGAAAATTGATTTGGATAGTGTATTTAGTGATTTAGAAATTTTGGTGAATTTTAGGAAAATTTCTAAAATTTTGGAAATTTTTTGGACTAGGAAAAATGCCAAGTGGAAAGACAACTGATAAATAGCAGTAGAATTAAGAGTTAAATGGTAGTGAAAATTTTTATAAATGACATTTAGATTTAATGACATATGTCGTTGAAATTTGGAGACAATTGGAGTAGAAATTGGAGTTGATTGGACTAGTTAAATGAGAAAACCAATTTTGAACCTATAGGAATAGGACATGTGGCAAGTGACATGTGTCACTTGCCAAGCCATGTCCTTATCCCATGATTCTTTAACCATAAAATACCATTTGTTTGTTTTTTTCCTTGCTTTCTCTTGTTATTTTCTTGACTCTCTACTTCTCCATCTCTTTTCTTCTTCTCTTCTTCACTTCTATGATTTCACTCACCCAACTATCAACACCTTGCTCTTATCTTTCATTTGCTACTCTCATCTTGCTCTCTTCTTCATTTGTCCCAAAAACTCAACCAAATCCACCCTAGAATGATGATGGTCATGAGAGACATGGGAAAGCTAGGGTTGGTGTGTTTTTGAAGGATTTGAAGATAAATCAAGTTACATGCTGATCTTTATAGGTTGGTGTTTAATGAAGCATTTATGACGATAGTTTCGTGTTTAATGATCATGATAGAGGAGTTGAGATATGTGTAATTGATGTTGCAATAAATAGATGTATGTTCTTTTTTAATGTATTGATGGTATTTATGAGTTGTTTGAAGGAAGGATTGAGAGACTAAATGATGATGAAGAGGGTGCTAGAAAATGGTAGTTATAACATTTCCACTGATTAAGATTCTGTCTTTTAGCCATAACTTGTTTTGTAGTTATCCAAATGAGACGATTCTTGATCTAGATTAAACTAGAGACGTATGGATATACTTTTCATGAAGACACAAATTTTGAATTCTGTAGTTAAGAGTCTTAAAAATTAACATGAAGTCGAGAATTGGGTGTAGTAAATTGGAAGATGAATGCTGGAAAATTTAGCTGTAACATGTCCACTGATTATACTTATGTGTTTTAGCAATAACTTGTTCTGTAGTTATCTAAATGGGATGTTTCCTGATTCGAAGTAAATTAGATACATATAGATACAATGTTTCTGAAGAAATTGAATTTTAATTCTGTCTCTAAGAATTTTAAAATCTGGCTTGAAATTGAGTTTTAACTGAGGTTGTAGTATTACCCGAGATAGAAATCATATCTTGTTGATATTGAATAAACTGTATTGATAGATGCAGAATTAGACAAAGGTTTCTTCATAAAAGTTTGATTTTATTCTCTTATCTTTCAAATTAAATAAAGTTAATAATTTTTTATTGTGGGAATTGAATGATATGAGTTGTACAATTTGACATCATGATCATGTACAAGCCAAAGCTTCAATTGTGCTAAGTCTATAGTATTTTAAGCATAACTCATAGAATACTGAACCAAATTGAATGATCTTGGTGTCATTAGAAACTTAAGAGATAGGAGAACAATTTTCTATAAGAAAATATCCTCAAACTACTTCATTTTTTTAGTAAAAAAGTACAAGGGACGTTAACCTGAAAGTTGTTTTAGAAAAAAATTTGGAATTGACCAAGGCATTATGAATTTCGATTTTATTGGTTTTATTGAGGTATGAACCATAAGTATAAATGATACTTATGTGAGTTTGGATATATGAATGTTTACATGACAAGAATAATATAGCAATACCTAGTATTGTCATGAACGTGCATTGTGCATACTTCATATACATACATATGCATTAATAAACACTTATAATTGTGCCAAATTGTGATATGTGTATATTGTGTGATATAGAGGAGCAACTAGAACGTCAACATCCAGACGTTGCCAGAACTTCTAAGCATTAGCTTCAGGAACGACCTGTGAGTAACCTAGACTGTCTCACTCAATTAATTGTTTGTGTTAGATTATATTTGAACTATCTTATAAGTGTGAAATTGATTATGTTGATTCTGGACAATTGATTATCTAAGGAGTTATATATTCTGTACTGTATTGGAAATGCTACTTGAATGTGAATATGATTACTATTTGTTTTCAACTTCAATGTTAAATGATGGACTAAAAGTTCGATGACAAATGTGAATAAGAAAGAGTGTGAATGTGACTGAATGAGTGTAATCATTGAATATGTATGACGCATTTCATTACGTGAATGCATGAAAGATAATGGCAGTTGTGATCGGAGTCACCAGTAAAAGAGCTTAAAGCTCAAAACGTGATAAGAGACTTTGGCTCAGTTGTGCATGTACCCGGTATCCACTAAGGGATATGGGACATTAATTGATACAGCTCGGTATCCACAAAGGCATATGAGCTAGTAAAAAGGCACTTGGTCATAATAAAGTAACAAATGAAATTGAGTCACGTGCATTGCATCTATATTTGATATGTTTATTTTACATGAATGAAATGATCATTATGATTGTTCTGAAAGTGAAAGGTGATATTTTATGAATATGCAAAGATGTGAAAAATATGTTACGTGTATTGATGTGATACATGAATTGAGTGAACCATCGATGATGCTTACCTCATTAAGTTCGTAAAACTCACTAAAATTGCAATGTTGACTTTTCAGGATCGAGAGATGACTTTAGCTACTGAGAGACGCTACAAGCAGTGTAGACTTGTACTTTTGGGAAAAAGAAGAAATGGCTTAAAGGTCGGTCAGCTGAGATTGGAAGATTAGATAGATCTTTTTGTGTATTTCCTCTTTCATGTAGCTTATTTTGTATTAGGATATGATGATGTACATTTATGGATGTTTGAAAGATACATTGTATAATGTTCGGTTTTGTGGATTTAATAAGGAAAATTTTGGTTTTAAAATATTGTGACTTTCATCATGATGTCTTATAAGAAAATTAAGAATGATGATGCCCTGTTAAGTGAATGTTGTAATTGAACGTAGCACACAATTATCATAAGTTATGTACTGGAATGTTCTCAGGGTGTTCTGCTATGTACCCTATAGTAACGGGGCGCTACACCTACACATCTCATTTATTACATGATACTGGATAAAACTAAATGTGATATAACTTCTTAACTTATCCATTTGGAAGTCCTAGAATCTCATGTACAAGTCACTAAATGTGTGGTAGGTTCTTGTCAAAATGTACGTTAATATTATAAATGTACTTTACAAATAATACCAATTAAGGATTGTACTATGAGTTCCAAACATATAATATACCATGATATCTTATTAGGTATACAATAGCATATCAGTATGGTCCCTGTGTATGACGTAATGGTATTAGTTGTAAAGTACATTTATGGTGTATACCAATTGCATTTGAGATATTAGTTGTTTGTATAATTGTATGATTATACCATTCATACAACTAATGTAAAGACATTAATCCAACCACTTGGTGATTGTGAACATCCACTAATTACACCCTATATTGTAATTTGTTATACATGTGGACTCAAGGTATTACATACCAATTATGAACATCCAATCAATATCAAATGTGTGTTCCCTACTGACAGATATAACCAAGACACATGTCATATATATAGCAATGCATTGGAACTTATGTAAAGATGTTAGAATTTAGTATCACCTAAATTCTATATTTAGTTATATTAAACATGGGCAACATAGCTACCCATATAGCCATGATACATTTATATTAAACATGTCAAGTCCTTTACAATATAATATGTCTATGTAACGCATTCATAGACATATGATATTGTAAAGGAGTTGACAAGTTTAATATAAATGTCGATGCCCATACTGGGTGTCATATACCTAGTAACATATCCATTGATATATAGTCTTATAATACCAATGTAATCTTATATGTTTGGTTTTAGAAACCTCTTAAGTTCCTTAATTACCTATGTAATGTTGTTAATTATAGGCTACATGCTACACATGGGATCTTATATCCTGTGGGTGTATATAATAGAGCCATAATATATACATTTACCCATAATACATATAATTTCATAATACAACCACCAAAAGATATTTTTGGTGGTACTACATTTCAGATCCCATGTGTGGCATGTATCCTATAATTACTTAATTATATGTCACTACCATATGCATAGTACTTTGCATACAACCAACATATAACATAATGGTTATAAATATATATAGCCATTTACCTATAAATATACCATGCTAACATTTCTGGTATAAATACCGTAGTTAAGCACTATGTTATCTGATGGCCTATACATATGATAGTAACCAATTTGCATGGGTAACTTGTGATATAATGCAAAGTTTTTTGGCTAAATACAAGCATGTCATTACACTGGTTTAAATACAAAGTTAGGATATAACCCATCAATTAGAATTGGAAATCCCCTTCCACTAAATATACCAAACAGGAATTGGAATGCATTATGCATGTGTGTGTATTTTCTTAATACATTAAAGCTCGAACAATATTAGTATATCATTACAATAAAATAAATTGGTGGCATTAGATATACCACAAGTAGTAACCTATACAGTTACCTAATTGTCAAAGATAGTTTGAACTTATTATTTGGTTATGAATGAGACTTATGGTACAATATGGTCGGTAAAAATATGTGGATGGCAAGGGAAGATTGGCTTGTTATATCCAAATCCATTGTTAGTGGGTTATACCGTCCCAAATGATATTGTTTATATTACTAACATGTAGATTTAGTAATTGATGAGTATCCAATCTATACACTTATGTAACTTAGGCACCAGGTACATACATGGGTACACCCTAAAGAAGTTTGGTTATACCAACTGTATACATGTAAGACAGGGTATGGTGAGTATATAACTAGCCATGTTCTGATAGTAATGGTACTAAGAGTTACTAACCATATCCACCAGTAAACAAACAGTGATCACATGCTATACCTCTAAGTGAGGTATGCATAATATCACGAGGTTACCTAGATGTATATATTACACTAATGAAGACAACTGTATTAGTAGAAGAGTTTCATCACCATTATATACTTTTGCATATAAATAGCGTTAGCATGTGTGTTTTCCTTAGTATACCTATAATATGATGCATAGATGACTATTTAAGACCCATATAAGACATGTTCCCCACTGATAGCATACATTATAGTTACAGTGTAACAAACACTGTGTATACATCTTACCCACCTACTTTATAATTACACATGTATATGCGTGACATCATATTATATTGAAAACATGGTATACCAGTGAGTATAACAACTTCATCATGACATTTACATAGGTTATGTAGTACATACATGATACTATCCAACCCAAGATATGGTTGAGTGCATATCTGATGTATAGCCCACAAACCATGTAGTACTGATACTATACATACCACATATTGTGGACTCAACCATATCTTCGGTGTTGGCCCAATAGTCAAATGATATCTCATTGTGTTAAGGATTCACAACTTACATACACAGATAAGTGGCTATAATGTATTGAAAAGTTAATTAGGTATAGTTGAGTATATTTCGTTATGGTATGCTATTCACCCATTGATTTTTGGGTGGTTCTACAAAAAGATGGGTACATACATCAATACTAACATAGTTAACCCACAACAGTCATACTAAGTATCATATACCAGATGACATATAATACCATCTTTTGTAGAACCACCGAAAACTCAATGGATGAATAGCATACCATGTGTAGTTACTATAGTAACAAGACCATTTAATAACATGCATGTACAATAGGATGGGTGATATAACACTATGTTATTAGATGGGTATACCATTATATGTATGTATTAGGTCTCTCTTGAGTACATAGTATATGAGATCAAAAGTATATTTGGATTAGCTATACATACCATCTAGGCCATACATTACTAACTGAGGACATAATGTATGCTACTCACAAAGACTATCTACAAATGCATGATGTGGGTAATTAATGTTAAACCTGACTATGACTAAGTCCCAATACATAAAGGACAAGATATTGTATGTAAGACATTTAACTTATAGTACAATCATCATATAATAGTATGTATACACTTACATAATTCATAGTACCCATTTCAACCAATAAAGGGTAGTTACCACTTACAAGCAGATTATAGGACTCTCACTTAATGTCTTGGGGTTAAATAAAAGCATACTATATTATATGGTGATTGAATGGTATGTGTTATGAGATTTTGGATAATGATTACCCATGCAAGTATGGCCTGTATATATTAAGGTAATTTTACATTACATATTAGTACCCATGTAATACAGTACTTGCTTAACCCTTGTTTATAAACATTGACTTCTATGGAAGTCATACAGTGATTGTACCACTATAACATTATATAATATGTTCATTGTGACCCCCTAATCATGTTGTTGTAAAAGGGTACCTTACATTTGATGTTGTTAATTACTGATATCTGGCCAAGTAATAAGTTCTACCATATTATATGTGACCACACTGTATGGTCATATATTACCCATAAGTCAACCATAGCTATATAGTAACATGATCCTATAGCCTAATGGTAGGTCATATGGAGGCCCTGAATGGTTTAGTGCCAGGGTCGTACATTATATCACGCTCTTGGATGGATGTTGATCCTTGATATATACTTGAATATCATACAATATGGAGATATCCTGGGTAATAGTAGTATATGACCTACAACTTATGTTGGACCCCGATTCTTTTCTTACTAACAAGATTGTGCTAAATTCTTTTTGAGGTTTATTTTTGATTAATTTGTT
>JAOQMS010035385.1:0-14540 GCA_027563885.1 Erythroxylum longipes | reverse complement strand
TTCATTTCATACATGTGCATTATTAAACACTTATGATTGTACAAATTATGATATATGTGTATGGTGTTTGATATGGAGGAGCAACTGGAACGTCAACCTCCAGACGTTGCCAGAACTTCCAAGCATTAGCTTCGGGAGAAACTTGTGAGTAACCTAGATGGTCTCACTTAATTACTTGTTTGCTTAATTTCTGTTTTGAAATGATTATATGAATGTGGCTTGATTGTTGATTCCGGACAAAAGATCCGATGACTGTGAAATGTGGAATGGATATTGAAGTGCTGTTTGAATGTTAATGTGAAGAACTAAATGTGTTATGACATGATTGATTGAAAATGTGAGATGCATTCCATACATGAACGCATGATCAGATAATGGCAGTTGTGACCATAGTAGCCACCGATCAGAGCTTAAAGCTCAACGTGTGCAAAGAGCCTCGAGCTCAAACAGTGATTAAGAGCCTAAGGCTCACTATATATAATAAGCCCTGTATCCTCATCGTATAAGAGGCAGTTAGTAATGAGCCCGGTATCCAAAATGGATATGGGACAGCTCAAGCACTCGGTCACAACAACGTAACAATTACAAAAGTGTCTCATAAGCATTCCATATGAGTTTTGATAAGTATGTTTGATTGATTAAAATGCAAAAATTTGCCTATGCTCAAGTTAAAATGTGATACTGATGTAAAGTGCAATTTTATGAAATATTTGTTATGTGAAATGATGGGTTGCATGAATTGAGTGAACCATCAATGATGGTTACCTCACTGAATTCGCAAAACTCACCAAAATTGTAACGTTGTCTTTTCAGGACCGAGAGACGACTCTAGCTACTGAGAGGCTCTACCAGCCATGTAAATTGTGATTTGGTAAGAGAAGTCATGGCTTAAAGGTAAACACTTGAAACTACGTTCGTATATATGGAAGGAAAGATAGACCAATTCCATTTATTGATAGGCTTAGTCCTGCCTTCGATGAGCCCTAACGTTTGATTTTGCATTGTCAATGTTCAGCCTAACGTCTGCTCTTTAAAAGAAGCAATCTCTGCCTTCGACAAGCCCTTTCCTTTGTGAACATTTACTTTCGTTAGCCTTTTTGAAGGCGAGAAGGAAAGATATACCAGTGCTAGCTACTGATAGGCTTACTCCTGCCTTCGACGAGCCCTAACATCTGAATTTGCATTGTCAATGTTCAACCTAACGACTGCTCTTAAAAAGAAGCAATCTGCCTTTGACCAGCGCTTTCCTTTGTGAACATTTACTTGTGTTAGCCTTTCTGAAGGTGGGAAGGAAAGATAGACCAGTGCCAGCTACTGATAGGCTTACTCCTGCCTTCGACGAGCCCTAACGTCAAATTTTGCATTGTCAACGTTCAGCCTAATGATTGCACTTTAAAAGAAGCAATCTCTGCCTTTGATGAGCCCTTTCCATTGTGAACATTTACTTGCGTTAGCCTTTCTGAAGGCAGGAAGGAAAGATAGACCATTGCCAGCTACTGATAGGCTTACTCCTGCCTTCGACGAGCCCTAATGTATGATTTTGCATTGTCAATGTTCAGCCTAACGACTGCTCTTTAAAAGAAGCAATCTCCTCCTTCGAGAAGCCCTTTCCTTTGTGAACATTTACTTAGTTAGCCTTTTTGATAGCGGGAAGGAAAGATAGACCAGTGCCTGTTACTGATAGGCTTGCTCCTGCATTCGACAAGCCCTAACTTCTGATTTCGCATTGTCAATGTTCAGCCTACCGGCTGCTCTTTAAAAGAAACAATCTCTGCTTTTGATGAGCCCTTTCCTTTGTGAATACTTACTCGCGTTAGCCTTTGTGAAGGCAAGAAGGAAAGATAGACCGGTGCCTACTGCTGATAGGCTTACTCTTGCCTTCGACGAGCCCTATTGTATGATTTTTCATTGTCAATGTTCAGTCTAACGACTGCTCTTAAAAAGAAGCAGTCTCTGCCTTCGGCAAGCCCTTTCCTTTGTGAACATTTACTTACGTTAGCCTTTTTGAAGGCAGGAAGGAAAGATAGACCGGTGCCAGCTACTGATAGGCTTATTCCTTCCTTCGAGAAGCCCTAATGTATGATTTTGCATTGTCAATATTCAGCCTAACGGATGCTTTTTAAATGAAGCAATCTCTGCCTTCGGCAAACCCTTTCCTTTGTGAACATTTAGTTACGTTAGCCTTTTTGAAGGCAGGAAGGAAAGATAGACCAGTGCCAGCTATTGATAGGCTTACTCCTGCCTTCGATGAGCACTAACATCTGAGTTTGCATTGTCAATGTTCAGCCAAACAACTGCTCTTAAAGAGAAGCAATCTCTGCCTTTGACCAGCCTTTTCCTTTGTGAACATTTACTTGTTTTAGCCTTTCTGAAGGTGGGAAGGAAAGATAGACTAGTGCCAGCTACTGATAGGCTTACTCATGCCTTCGACGAGCCCTAACGTCTAATTTTGCATTGTCAATGTTCAGCCTAACGATTGCGCTTCAAAAGAAGCAATCTCTGCCTTTGATGAGCCCTTTCCTTTGTGAACACTTACTTACGTTATCCTTTCTGAAGGTTGGAAAGAAAGATAGAACAATGCCATTTACTGAAAGGCTTACTCCTGCCTTCGACAAGCCCTAAATTATGATTTTGCATTGTCAATGTTCAGCCTAATGACTGCTCTTTAAATAAAGCAATCTCTGCCTTCGGCAAGCCCTTTCCTTCATGAACATTTACTTATTTTAGCCTTTTTCAAGGCGGGAAGTAAAGATAGACCAGTGCCAGCAATTAATAGGCTTACTCTTGCATTCGACGAGCCCTAACATTTGATTTTGCATTGTCAATGTTCAGCCTAACAATTGCTCTTTAAAAGAATCAATCTCTGCCTTCGATGAGCTCTTTCATTTGTGAACACTTACTTGTGATAGCTTTTCTGAAGGCTGGGAGGAAAGATAGACCAGTGCCAGCAACTAATAGGCTTACTCCTGCCTTCGACGAGCCCTAATGTATGATTTTGTGTTGTTAATATTCATCCTAACAACTACTCTTTGATAGAAATAATATATGCCTTTGATGAGCCCTTTCCTTTGTGAACACTTACTTGCGTTAGCCGCTCTGAAGGCTGGAAGGAAAGATAGACTAGTTCTAGCTATTGGTAGGCTTACTCCTGCCTTCGACGAGCCCTAACATCTGATTTTGCATTATCAATGTTCAACCTAGAGGCTGCTCTTTAAGTGAAGCAATCTCCGCCGACTTATAGGCTTTCTCTTGCCTTTGACGAGCCCTATCATCTGATTTTGCATTGTCAATGTTTAGCCTATCGACGGCTTTTTAAAAGAAGCAATCTATGCATTTGATGAGCCCTTTCCTTTGTGAACATTTACTTATGTTAGCTTTTTTTAGGGCTAAACGGAAAGACAGACCAATGCCAGCTACTGATAGGCTTACTCCTGCCTTCGACGAGACCTAACGTATGATTTTGCGTTGTCAATGTTCAGCCTAACGACTGCTCTTTAAAAGAAGCAATCTCTGCCTTCGACAAGTCCTTTCCTTTGTGAACATTTACTTACGTTAGCCTTTTTGAAGGCGGGAAGCAAAGATAGACCAGTGCTAGCTATTGACAGGCTTACTCCTGCCTTCGATGAACCCTAACATCTTAGTTTGCATTGTCAATGTTCAGCCTAATGACTGCTCTTAAAAAAAGCAATCTCTTCCTTTGACCAGCCCTAACGTCTAATTTTGCATTGTCAATGTTCAGCCTAACGACTGCTCTTTAAAAGAATAAATCTCTGCCTTCGACGAGCTCTTTCCTTTGTGAACACTTACTTATGTTAGCCTTTCTGGAGGTTGGGAGGAAAGATAGACCAGTGCTAGCAACTAATAGGCTTACTTCTACCGTCGACGAGCCCTATTGTATGATTTTGCGTTGTTAATGTTCAGCCTAATGACTGCTCTTTAAAAGAAGCAATCTCCGCCTTCGACAACCCCTTTCCTTTGTGAACATTGACTTACGTTAGCCTTTTTGAAAGCGGGAAGGAAAGATAGACCAGTGCAAGCTGCTAATAGGTTTACTCCTGACTTCGACGAGCCTTAACGTCTGATTTCGCATTGTCAATGTTTAGCCTAATGATTGCTCTTCAAAAGAAACAATCTCTGCCTTAGATGAGCCCTTTTCTTTGTGAACACCTCTTGTGTTAGCCTTTTTGAATGTAGGAAGGAAAGATAGACCGATGCCAGCTACTGATAGGCTTACTCCTTCCTTCGAGAAGCCCTAATGTATGATTTTGCATTGTCAATGTTTAGCCTAATGACTGCTCTTTAAAAGAAGCAATCTCTGCCTTCGGCAAGCCCTTTCCTTTGTGAACATTTACTTACATTAGTCTTTTTGAAGGCGGGAAGGATAGATAGACCAGTGCCAGCTATTATTAGGCTTACTCTGCCTTCGACGAGCCCTAACATCTGAGTTTGCATTATTAATGTTTGGCCTAACGACTGCTCTTAAAAGGAAGCAATCTCTGCCTTTGACCAGCCCTTTCCTTTGTGAACATTTGCTTGTGTTAGCCTTTCTGAAGGTGGGAAGGAAAGATAGACTAGTGCTAGCTACTAATAGGCTTACTCCTACATTCGACGAGCCCTAACGTCTAATCTTGCATTGTCAATGTTCAGCCTAACGACTGCTCCTTAAAAGAAGCAATCTCTGCCTTCGATGAGCCCTTTCCTTTGTGAACATTTACTTGTGTTAGCCTTTCTGAAGGCAGGAAGGAAAGATAGACCAGTGCCAGCTACTGATAGGCTTACTCCTGCCTTCGACGAGCCCTAACGTATGATTTTGCGTTGTCAATGTTTAGCCTAACGACTGCTCTTTAAAAGAAGCAATCTTCGCCTTCGACAAGTCCTTTCCTTTGTGAACATTTGCTTGCGTTAGCCTTTTTGAAAGCGGGAAGGAAAGATAGACCAGTGCTAGTTACTGATAGGCTTACTCCTGCATTCGATGAGCCCTAACGTCTGATTTTGCATTGATAATGATCAGCCTAATGACTGCTGTTTAAAAGAAACAATCTCTGCCTTGAATAAGGCCTTGCCTTTGTGAACACTTAGTTGCGTTAGCCTTTCTGAAGGCTGGAAGGAAAGATAGATTAGTTCCAGCTACTGATAGGCTTACTCCTACCTTCGACGAGCCCTAACATCTGATTTTGCATTGTCAATGTTAAGCCTAGAGGCTGCTCTTTAAAAGAAGCAATCTCCGCTGACTAATAGGCTTACTCTTGCCTTCGACTAGCCCTAATGTCTGATTTTGCATTGCCAATGTTCAGCCAAACGACTGCTCTTTAAAAGAAACAATCTCCGCCTTCGATGAGCCCTTTCGTTTGTGAACACTTACTTGCGTTAGCCTTTCTGAAGGCTGAAAGGAAAGATAGACCAGTTCCAACTACTGATAGGCTTACTACTGCCTTCAACTAGCCCTAACATTTGATTTTGCGTTGTCAATGTTCAGCCTAAAGGTTGCTCTTTAAAATAAGCAATCTCCGCCGACTAATAGGCTTTCTCTTTCCTTTGAAGAGCCCTAACATCTGATTTTACATTGTCAATGTTCAGCCTAACGACTGCTTTTCAAAAGAAGCAATCTCTGCCTTCGATGAGCTCTTTCCTTTGTGAACGTTTACTTACGTTAGCCTTTTCGAAGGCAGGAAGGAAAGATAGACCGGTGCCAGCTACTGATAGGCTTACTTCTGCCTTCGACGAGCCCTAATGTATGATTTTGCTTTATCAATGCTCAGCCTAACGACTGCTCTTTAAAAGAAGTAATCTCTGCCTTAAACAAGCCCTTTTCTTTATGAACTTTTACTTACGTTAGCCTTTTTCAAGGCGGGAAGGAAAGATAGACCAGTGCCAGCTATTGATAGGCTTACTCCTGCCTTCGACGAGCCCTAACATTTGAGTTTGCATTGTCAATGTTCAGCGTAACAACTGCTCTTAAAAAGAAGCAATCTCTGCCTTTGACCAGCCCTTTCTTTGTGAACATTTACTTGTGTTAGCCTTTTTGAAGTTGGAAAGGAAAGATAGATAAGTGCCAGCTGCTGATAGGCTTACTCCTACCTTCGACGAGCCCTAACGTCTAATTTTGCATTGTCAATGTTTAACCTAATGACTGCTCTTTGAAAGAAGCAATCTCTGCCTTCGATGAGACCTTTCCTTTATGAACATTTACTTGCGTTAGCCTTTTTGAATGCGAGAAGGAAAGATAGACCAGTGCCAGCTACTGATAGGCTTACACCTGCCTTCGACGAGCCCTGAAGTATGATTTTACGTTGTCAATGTTCAGCCTAACGACTGCTCTTTAAAAGAAGCAATCTTCGCCTTCGACAAGCCCTTTCCTTTGTGAACATTTACTTATGTTAGCCTTTTTGAAAGCAGGAAGGAAAGATAGACCAGTGCCAGTTACTGATAGGCTTCCTCCTGACTTCGACGAGCCCTAACGTCTGATTTTGCATTGTCAATGTTTAGCCTAATGACTACTCTTCAAAAGAAACAATCTCTGCCTTCGATGAGCCCTTTCCTTTGTGAACACCTCTTATGTTAGCCTTTTTGAAGGCAGGAAGGAAAGATAGACCGGTGCTAGCTACTGATAGGCTTATTCCTTCCTTCGAGAAGCCCTAATGTATGATTTTGCATTGTCAATATTCAGCCTAATGGCTGCTCTTTAAATGAAGCAATCTCTGCCTTCGGCAAACCCTTTCCTTTGTGAACATTTAGTTACGTTAGCCTTTTTGAAGGTGGGAAGGAAAGATAGACCAGTGCCAGCTATTGATAGGCTTACTCCTGCCTTCGACTAGCCCTAACATCTGAGTTTGCATTGTCAATGTTCAACCTAACGACAGCTCTTAAAAAGGAGCAATCTCTACCTTTGACCAGCCCTTTCCTTTTTGAACATTTACTTGTGTTAGCCTTTCTGAATGTGGGAAGGAAAGATAGACCAGTGCCAGCTATTAATAGGCTTACTCCTGCCTTCGACGAGCCCTAACATCTGAGTTTGCATTGTCAATGTTCAGCCTAATGACTGCTCTTAAAAAGAAGCAATCTCTACCTTTGGCCAGCCCTTTCCTTTGTGAACATTTACTTGTGTTAGCCTTTCTGAAGGTGGGAAGGAAAGATAGACCAGTGTCAGCTACTGATAGGCTTACTCCTGCCTTCGACGAGCCCTAACATCTAATTTTGCATTGTCAATATTCAGCCTAACAACTATTCTTTAAAAGAAGCAATCTCTGCCTTCGATGAGCCCTTTCCTTTATGAACATTTACTTGCATTATCCTTTTTGAAGGCAGGAAGGAAAGATAGACCAGTGCCAGCTACTGATAGGCTTACTCCTGCCTTCGACGAGCCCTAACGTATAATTTTGCATTGTCAATTTTCAGCTTAACGACTGCTCTTTAAATGAAACAATCTCTTCCTTTTGACAAGCCGTTTCCTTTGTGAACATTTACTTACAATAACCTTTTTGAAGGCAGGAAGGAAAGATAGACCAGTGCCAGCTACTAATAGGCTTACTCCTACCAGTGACGAGCCCTAACATTTGATTTTGCATTGTCAATGTTTAGCCTAATGACTGCTCTTTAAAAGAAGGAATCTCTGCCTTCGACAAGCGCTTTCCTTTGTGAACACTTACTTGTGTTAGCCTTTCTAAAGGCTGGAAGGAAAGATAGACCAGTGCCATCTACTGATAGGCTTACTCCTGCCTTCGACGAACCCTAACGTCAGATTTTATATTGTCAATGTTCAGCCTAATGATTACTCTTTAAAAGAAGCAAGCTCGGACTTCAACGACCCCTTTCCTTTATGAACACTTACTTGCGTTAGCCTTTCCAAAGGTGTGAAGGAAAGATAGACCAGTGCCTGCTACTGATAGGCTTACTCTTGCCTTCGACAAGCCTTCACGTCTGATTTTGCACTGTAAATGTTCAGCCTAATGACTTTAAAAGAATCAATCTATGCCTTTGACGAGCCCTTTCCTTTGTGAACATTTACTTGTGTTAGTCTTTTTTAAGGCGGGACGGAAAGATAGGCTAGTGCTAGCTACTGATACGCTTACTCCTGCCGTCGACGAGCCTTAACTTCTGTTTTTGCATTGCCTTCAACGAGTCTTTTCTTTTGTGAACATTTACTTTCGTTAGCCTTTCTAAAGGTGGGAAGAAAAGATAGACCAGTGCCACCTACTAGTAGGCTTATTCCTGCTCATTCTGATGTATTTTGTTTCTATGACATTGAGTCTACCCTTTCTTTTTTATTTTTATTGTACATGACCTATTTAAATTCTTTTTTTAGGCATTCAAACTAACTCATCTTGATTGATATCCTTGCGATTATACCAAATCGTTCTTCCAGTGAAGTGGTTCTTCCATTCCTCTGATTTTCATGGAACCTGGTGGTAGGAGCCTTCTTGATCGAGGTGGGCGAGGTGGTTGAGGTGGTCGACGTGAGCAAGTTATAAGAGGATAAGCTCCTCTTCCTCCTCCCCTAAAACCACAAGGGGGAGGAAATTCATATTGTAGAGGAAGAAGTTCAAGAACAAATATCTGTAAGGGAATTTTATTTTTGATTATTCTGAACTTAGTTATTTGTATGTTGAATGTTGAATTTAATGAATTTTTTGTTAATAAAATTTTAAGGTTTCTCATAACCGAATATAAGAAGTTAAGAATGTAAAGGAAGAAGTTGGAGAGCAAGTCTCCGTAAGTCATTTTTATTTATGTCAAAGTTGTGTTGCAATTAGTTATTTGTATCATGCATAAAATTATACTCTATTCACAATTAACTTTTAATTCAAACTAACATGATTATTGTAACAAAACCTAAATTGATGCTGAAATATGATTGGATGCAATTAGATATTCGTAAACGTAATTAAATTTTAGGAGTTATTTGATTCTACTTTCTTTTTCTTATTATAATTTTTAGTTTTTGTGTTACTAGTTTTCTACTTTTGAGCGTCATGTTCCCATCAAAAGTACCTAAGTACAACTCATTTAATTTGTATAAGAAGCAAATAGCAGCCAACAAGTTTATATTAATGTCTCGTGACTAAGCTTTGTCATTGATAAATACTTCCAAATAGCAAACTTAAGCATATGTCTTATCTAAAGAGAAAATCAAAAGCTTCACTTATCGTTTAAAGAAAACTTTTAGGTGCATATATCTATCTATCATCTTTTCTTTGTTCTATAGTACATATAAAGAAAACTAAAGTACAACATTTGGGTTCTTTTTTCTATTTAAAGACAAGACTTTTTTATTACAATTCTTCATCTTAAAAGTCTTGTTTGGAATGGATTCATAATTTAAAATCAATTCTATTTGTAATTTTTTAAAAATAACATCATGTGGTAAAGACTGTTTAAGATTTCACCCTATTTTCCTAACATTATTTGGTATGCTTATTTACTTAGTAGAATTAAAGTCAAGGTAGAGTTGAACCAAAAAATATTAAATATATATTTTAGAGAGACAAAATTTAATTATCTTCATTAAAACTAATTGTTTATTGGCGTTTCATATCAATTTTTTTGTAAAAAATAATATTTTCTTAGTCGAAATAATTCTATACAATGAAATAAGATTTAGTTATATTTATATTTATTTTTAATTTAAATTTAAATAAATTATTTTGACTAATTAATAATTTAAAATCAAACATCTAACCTCATTTTTGGTCAATTTTTTTATAGAAAAATCCAAAACTTAAGGCTTGAAGCAGCGAAATTTTAAGTACCATAAATTAACATTTAGCTGCCGATTGTAGAAATTATGAAAATATACCAAAGTTTTTTACAAGTGAAAAAGGCTTATTTTAATTATTCATTATTCATTATAAAATTATTTGGAATGTTGTTATAAAAAAATATTATGATAGGACATTTACAAGGGTGTGTAAATGAGAAGGATATTTCAATTGGATTTCATGCAGTATTAATATTAGGATTTAGATCCGAGCAAGGTACCTTATAGTAGAAGATTAAAAACTCTTATGAAAGAGCATAGGAAGAAAATGGCTATAAAAAAATCTTTCGGAAATCTGATCATTCATTTTTATTTAAAAACATCTCCAATCTAATGGTAAGATATTTTAAATAAATGTTAATTTAAAATTAATAATAAACTTATTTAAATACTAATATAACGATATATGATATTAGTTGTAGGTTCTCCGGTCTTCTCTATGAGCTACCAAGTTAGCAAGTCAGCAATTGCTACATTTTTAGCCAGTTAATTATTGTTTTAGTTTTTAATTTATAATGTCTTTTGTTTTTTTATAAGTCTTATATGACTTTTTACTATGTAGAAACTCTTTTTATCGTACAATTTTTTAGTCCATATTATATACAACTTCTCCTACATTCACGACTATATATTCTCAACAAGTTTTTAATAAAATAATACAAAATATAATATAATTGGAATTATGATCATGTTTTAATGATAAAAGTTTAAGAAAAATAATACAAACACAAAATTAAAAAATAATTTGATAATTAAGGAATTAAAATATAATTTATACCAATATACTACATTTCATGATGCTTAAGATCACATTTATCGTCTAGTCAAATGATTCCTAATTTTAAATAAAATAATGTCAAAAAAGAATCGACTCAAATAAAAATAAAATAATTTTAAATAAAATAATGTAAAGAAGAATTGGGACAAAGAAAAATAAAATACCTACAATTGTAATTATATAATGAGTATATACCAATGTAAAAAAAAAACACAATTCTTGCAACATTATTTTCGAAGTGATTCCAAATGTAATAGTATAACCTTCTTTCTCTCTATATGTAGATAAATTATGAGACGACGGCTGACTCTTTTAGATTTTTGTCTTTGAATAGCAATGCTTGATTAGAAACTAATAAAAAACAAGAAAAAGAACATATCTTCCTTAAGGATTACTAAACAATGCTTATATTACCACAAAACTATTAAAAGTCATTGTTTAAACCAAAATATATATTTTAAATCACGATTCAAGAAGTAACTCATTTCTATTCAAATCACTATTTCAAGCCCTACAAAGCCTTACTGCGTATAAGATTACAGTTATCCTAGAATGGAGGGGTTTAATAGTGGATGCATTAGTACAATATATTACTGTTTCACCACTTAGTTTCCTCACACCGTGATTCGGATTCCGAAACAACTGGTCCTACAGTGCCCGAAAGTGTAAAATGATTCAATGAAAAGGCAAAAAGTCTTGGCTTGGTTAATCACAACAAAAGTTGTCCTTAGACTCAAAGCTCACGTATAGTTTTCTTCTAGTTGAGATTGAGAAAGAATGATTTTTGATTTCTGATATTGCAAAGAGTTATTTTCAAAGACTGTTGATACATTGGTACTTATAGCCCAAGCCTAGAAATTATAATTCACTCTTTTCTAAAAATAGAATATTACAATTTGATGTTAATTTGGCAACCTATACAGCTAGTTATAGAATGGTTGTATGATGATCAATTTGGTATCTTAGATTTCGGCTATTTTTGGTACAGACTGGTGATTCATTTTTTTGGACAGTAATAAATATTTATGAGATCATTCTTGCACAAGTTGAGCCTTATACTTTTCTATGGTACTATCACTATTATATTTGACTTTGTAAATTCACTTATATCCTACATATGTTTTACTTTTAGATAAGGGTGCAATGGTCCAAGTATTATTTTCTTCAAGGGCTTTAAGCTCTTCTATCATTGCTTGATACCATACAGGGTTATCTTCGGCTTCTTGAAACGAGATAGGCTCATTTTGTTCAGAAATGGAATTAAGAAAACCCTTAAAGTGAGAGGAGACATTACCATATGTCACTTAGTTTTGAATCGGATAAGTAACCTGATAAGTCACAAAGTCTTTCAGCCTACTAGGTGGTTGACTAGTCCTTCTTGACCTTCTTAAGTTTTGTTCTTCTTCGTGTGCTTCTTCAGGCCCATTTTCTCCCCTTGACTGTGATTCACTCGCCTCAAGGGTGTTAGGAGCTCCTTTGACTTGTTCATTATTTATATCTTCAAAGAGAGTTAGTATTGGAAGAGAAACTTTATCTTGATCCCTTTGGTTTGGATATCTTGAGTTTTGCTTATTTTTAGTATTTGGTTGATAGTAAAGTTCATTTTCGAAGAATGTTACATCTCTTGAAATATAAAGTTTCTGATTTGTTAGGACATAACATTTATACCCCTTATTTTGGGATGAGTACCCTTAAAAAATGGCCTTAACTAAATTTCTGGCAAGTTTGTCGTGTCTTTTAATATGTACAAAACAGATGCATCTAAAGTATGATGATGATGAAGATTCATTTTTTTTTATCCATGACTTCCAAGGGACTTTTATGTTTTAAAATAACACTAAATAATTTATTCATAGGATATACGATAGTAAAAATTGCATCTGAAAAAAACTAAAACACTTGATTGAAAAATTAGGGACCTAGTGACTTCTAAAATATAATGATTTTTTTCTTTCTGAAACTCAATTTTACTCGAGAGTATTAATGCATGTAATTTGATGTAATATACCTTTGTCTTTAAAAAAATATGATAAATTTTTGTTGATATATTCGGTGCCATTGTCAGATCTAAAAATTTTAATTCTAATATTATATTGATTTTCAGCTAAGTTTGAAAATTCTTGAAACATAGAAATAACCTCATTTTTTGATTTAAGTAAGTAGATCTATGTAGTATTATAGTAGCCATCACTAAAAGTAACAAAATATTTAAAACCATTATATGAGTCTGTAGGTGCAGCTCCCTAAATGTCAGAATGGACAAGTTCAAATATTTTGGTGATCTTATTATCAGACAATGAGAAAGGCAGTCGAGTCTGTTTAGAAAAACGACAAATATCATAATGACTATAATTTAAATTTGGTAAAGAGAACAGTTTATTCAAAATTTTATTTGAAGGATGTTCAATCCTCCAATGCCACAATAGGTTGATTTCTACATCCTCATTATTAGCAAAAAAGGATTTATTTGGAAATTCTAAAAAATATAGCCCATTTTCTAATCTGCCTTCACCAATCCTCTTCCCTGTTGTTCTGTCCTAAAAAGTCATGCTTTTGGTGAGAATATTACATTGCAGTCTAATTCTTTCATAATTTTATTAACAGAGATTAGGTCGGTTGTGAATGTTGGCAAATATAAAACATTTGATATATTGTTTGAAAAGAGATCAATAGTTCCGATATTCTAGACAAGTACTTTTAAATCAAGTATCCAAGCATGTTTATTTTAATACCTGTGTAATTATCTGTTTGTCCAAGCAAATTGTTAAGTTGGGCTATTAACTGGCCTATTTGATTCGTCTGGTTGTTTATTTCTCTCTTGCTTACTAGCATCTGGGTCAGACGAGCCGCACAACGTCCTCTTTTTATCTTCTTCGATTAATTTGTCCCAAAATTCCCGGCTTTCCATCTTCCATTGATGCCTTTCTTCTTCTGCCAGAGGTATGGGTGGAGGAACAAGCACTGCTCCCTCTCGTGGCCTTCCTTCTTACCACTATCGCACCGCACAGTGCTTAGCGCTTCTCCCACCTCCGCTTTAGGGTTGGAGTTTCCACCCCGTCCTCTGCTGACTACCATAGCATGGTTCTCTTCAGTCTCGTGAGGCTCGGCCGTTAACTTCCTTCTTATTTCTTCTCTTTGTTCATGCTGCTGGACAAAGAGGGTAGTTCGGTGGAGAGAAGACTTTGGGATCGTACTGCCTCGTAACTTTAGTCCAGCCCTTCCAAGTACTGGTACATTCTTTCTTGTTCGTTTCTTTCTTGGATTGTTTTTGGGTCTGTGGTTGGAGGCAAGTAGATTTCCAATTCGTCCCATTTTGCTTTAAGTTGGGCGAAGTATTCTGTGTTGCTCTTGTGGCCTTATTTCATTCTGGATATTTCTTATTTGACATTGTAAATATGACCAAAAATTCCTTTTTTGGGCAAACATTTCTTGAGCAGATTGCCATATTTCTTAAGAAGTTTAAAAAAAACACAAGTCTTTTAACTATTTGATTTCCCCTTATTTATGAGAAAGGTAATTTGGTAATTTGGCAAGGGTTAGGAGTGTTAAATATTACATTGTTATATTCATGCATTCATATATGCACATAAGTAGCAAATAGTGAATTTTTGCACATGTAAATGCCTGTACATGCATTCATGACATTTTCCGGTTTAATTGTGAATAAATGTGTTTTATGGAAAAATGTGTTTTGTGTGAATGAGAATTTGAATTGGAGAGGGATATAGGAGTTTTCCAATTTTTAGAGAATTATAGAAATTTTTCGGGAATTTTTCGAAATCGTTTCCGGACCTGAAAAATTGTTAAGTGACAGCATAGGGGTCTACCGGTAGTGAAATTGACTGTCCAATGGCACTGGAAACTTAGGCATAGGAAATTAAGAATTTTTGAATTGAGCCATTGAAAAATTGGAGAGAAATTGGAATTGAATTGGGAAGCAATTTTAACAAACTAATGAGAGTGTGACAAGTGTCACAAATCTTAGTTTATTCAATTATTAAATCACCC
>JAOQMS010035303.1:0-14545 GCA_027563885.1 Erythroxylum longipes | reverse complement strand
CCCTCATCTTAGGATATGTATCGGAATGACCTACGGGCGTCCCGGTGCGTACCCTAGGGTAATGGGGTGTTACAACCCACATATATTGTCAGCTGAAAAACACGCACCCACTGCACAACCTACACATATGACTCACACCTATCAGCCGTGGGTGACTTCAATGCATAATCACAAAATAAACTCAACAACAGAACACGTAAACTTTAGATCACTCACACCCACTGCACTCATGAACTTACTGCTCTGACGTCAGTTTAATGTTTTTTTTAATATCTTTCTAAAAACAGCAACAACGTATATTGTGAGGCAAAAAATCCTTCGTATAAGTAGATAAAAATATCACACTACCCTCAAGCAGTCCTTCACTAAATCAACTCCTATACAAGGTAGAATTCTATTCTATCTACAAAATTATCGAACTGGTATTTGAATTCGAGCTTGATAAAAAGATGCCAATTTAAAAATATGTCAAAATAAAAATAAAATAGATATATTTAACATATATCTAATAATCTCTCCCTTTTTGCCATATTTGTTACAAATCCGAAACTCCCCCTAAGTCACATAATTTGGCATATGTAAATTGAATTCAATCCAAGAACTCCCCTTTTATGCAACAACCAGCTCCAAAGAACATCCATAGTAACAATAATCCAATCATCCAAATTTCTTCCCCTTGGGACAAAAGATGTCAAAAAGCAAGACGAATAATTACGCATATACCTTGAAATCACCCCTTGAATGGAACAGTCACTACAAACAATCTAATAACTCCCCTTTGGGACAACAGTGTCAAAATGAAGAATGCCTTCAACACAATCAATCTCAACGAATAAAGAAACATAAAAATCAACAGTAGGTGCAGTGGAAGAATCATAAGCACACCAAGATGGCAATTTTTCACCATTCAAAAAACCAAGAGATATGCCCAAAAGAGAGAGAGATACCCGAGAAAGAGACCTATACTGATGAGAGAGCTGAAGCGTCTTCGGTGGAGCCAAATAAAAGTCACAATGCGAGCTACTAAAAAGATGGGACGATAAAGGCAACGTAAAAACTAAAGAAAAAACATTTTTTTTAACTTTTCTTTTCCTTTTTTTTGTTTTTTTAAACAATAAAAAACTTCAAAAAAGTAAAGAACACAGTCCCTGTGTCCCTTGAAGAAATTCAAACATGAGCTTATTTCTTATCACATTATCTCGGTCGTCAACTGTCTGATTGATTTCTTCATCTGAAGTAACTGACTTATCCTCAGTTTGAACAGTTTTTTCAAAAACAGTAACTATCTGTGAATCTGAACAATTTATTGTTTTTCCTTCACTACATCTTTGTGCTTGTCCTTGACCCTTTCTAACCCAAGTGGATTTCGATACTAAAGGCTGATTCTGAAATTTATGCGAGGGACGTAGAATTTTTAGGCATTGGCTTCTTTGAAACAGCATCTGTAGTAACTAATAACATCTTGGCCTTATATGCCCAATAACTCCGCAAAAATGACGCGGGTACAAATCTTCGATTCTTTCTAGATGTTTCTTCTTCTCTGACAGATCTGGACATATAATTTTTCTCCTCATTCACCTTAGAACACTCACCTTTGTAACCAACGCCTTGAAGATCTCCTTTAACCTTACCGATTTCGATCAATTTTTCTATCTTTTCTGTGCCTCCATTCAACATTCTCAAACTCTTTTCAGTAATTGTTAACTTCAGTCTAGCTTCACCGAACTTGTTTAAAGCTGCTATCAATTTCTTTTCTAATTCTTGGATGGTGTTCTTCATGGAAAGATTCTCTTCCTTCAATCTTTCATTCTTTCTACATGTTTTTAGCCATTTTTCGTACATTAATTCAAAAGTCTCATAAATGTTCTCCTTTTTATCACCTAAACCACTTTCATCACTGTCATAATCTGTGATCGAGCTTTGAACTGAATCGTCTGAGTTTTTCCAAAATTTCTTAATGTACTCAAGTTTTTGTCCTCAGTTACTTCCTTCTCGGAGTAACTGGACTTTTGTTATGTAAAGCAACTAACGCATTATAATTAGCGATTTCTTTTTCACTACCATATTCACTCTCGAATTCATTCTTACTCCAAGTGCTAGTAAAGGATTTTCCTTTTCTCTTCTTCAAAGTATTAGCACATTTGGCTTGAACGTGCCCGAAACCTTGACACTCATGACATTTGATTCTTTTCACTTTCCTTTCACCTTTTTGAGTTTTAACCTGTAATACCAATCCTTTGCTTTTTTCTTGCTTACCCCTTAAAAGATTCATTTCGAAATTTGTAAGAATTCTGATTACCTTCTCTAATTACAGATCATTGATATTGTGGGCTTCCTCTATTGCTGTAATTTTTGGAATAAATCTTGGAGGCAAGGATCTCAGCATTTTCTTGACAAGTTTCTGATTCAAATATTTCTTTCCGAGTTGATGCACCTAATTTGCTGTATCTCGCAATCTTTCATGAAAGTCCCCAATGGTTTTATTTTCATCCATCTTCAATTCTTCGAACCTCACAACTAACATCTGTAGTCTTGACACTATCACAGATTTAGAACCTTCATGAATAGCCTGCAAAGCATCCCACGCTTCTTTAGCTGACTCACAGGCCGATATCATAGAGAAACGTCCTTCATCAACAGCACTAAAAATTGCGTGCATTGCTTTTGAGTTTCTAAGTGCCCTCTCTTTTTTGACTCTTGTTCATTCAGATGGATCTTTTAGAGCTGTCTCTCTTTTATCGTCAGTAATCATCGAATGTGTCCAACCATGTAACACTGAGTTCCATGCTTTTGTTCCCTGTGCTTGAATAAAGAATGTCATCCGTGATTTCCATGCAGTATAATTCGAACCATCCAACAGTGGTGGTCTAATGATCGATGCACCATCTCTAGTAGCCATGTTCGCGAAACTAGGATCTGCACTAACTTGCTACCAAGTTCTGAATCGGTGACCTGCTGTGATACCAATTGAAAATTGTAGGGGTAGGTGTTTCGCAAACTTTCCAATTTTTATCGTTGACGTCTCTAGCACAAATGAAAACAAAAGCAATTAAAACAAAAAAATAAAAATCACTAGAAATTTGGTAACGTAATTCGGCATACTTTGCCTATGTCTGCAGGGCTCTCACCCAGATTAAATCTTTCACTGAAATACAATAGGTTTACTCAAGACTTTACTGAGCCTACACCACTCACCCTTGACACTATCTCTCAATCTCACTACTCGTGAAAGATTTTCACTTCCGATAGCACGACCAACTCATATTAACCTCAACAGAAGATTTTACTCAATAATATTATAACTGAAAAACACTAAATAGATAATTGAAGTGATTAAGCAAAATTTTAATGTAAATAAAAACACTTGAGAAAGAGACAAAGAACAAATTCCCAAAAGTTTCGATTCCTTTAAAGATTAATCTGATAGTTGTTCACTGTGCTGCTGCCACCAATTTGTCCTAGGTAAACATGCACCCACCATAAATCAATTTATCTTCTCTCCACCAATTTTGCGTATGTTCTTTTTCACTTAAAAATCAACTCACCATCAACACCCAACACCACATACGCATATTACGCACAAACCCACCAGTCTTAGATTGTCGTATATCCCATCTATTTTTCCAAGCCACACACACGTAGATTTTTAGCTGAAAACACACAAGCTTCTCTTACATAACACAAACTATGACTTCATGAGATTTTCAAGCAATACCCACATATATTGTCAGCTGAAAAACATGCGCCCACTGCACAAACTACACATACGACTCACACCTATCAGTTGTGGGTGACTTCAATGCATAATCACAAAATAAACTCAACAGCAGAACACGTAAACTTCAGATCACTCACACCCACTGCACTCACACACTTACTACTCTGCTGTCAGTCTAATGTTTTTTTTAATATCTTTCTAAAAACAGCAACAACGTATGTTGTGAGGCAGAAAATCCTTCGTATAAGTAGATAAAAATACCACACTATCCTCAAGCAGTCCTTCACCAAATCAACTCCTATACAAGATAGAATTATATTCTATCTACAAAATTATCCAACTGGTATTTGAATTCGAGCTTGATAAAATGTAAAAATAAAAATAAAATAGATATATTTAATATATATTTAGCACAAATATCAATCATATCGTGTTTCTCATTGCATAATTTATGTGTTCTAGCTTTAATAAACTATGCTTCTAGCAATTGTTTGTTTGTTATTATTACTTTCGTGTGTGTTCCCGATGCTATTTGTAAGATATATAACTAGTTGAACTCGCACTCTTAGTTGTGTAAAAATAATTCAGGATCAAGCCACGACACTCACCATCAATAAACATACCCAAAATCCATATAAGCATTTATAGATATGTACATATGGTGCAATCTATTTGTTATCCATCAGAAAAGAAGAATGTTTAGGCGTATAGAAAAAATATTAACAGTATTTTAGATTGAGTTATTCATGTTTTTAAAAGTTAATCAATTAATTAAAAATTTAACATTAAATTAAAATTTTACGAAAATGTTACGTTTCCAAATCTGTTATTCGTTAAAATAAAATTAAAGCCCATTTTCGAAACTATTAAACCTGAAGAATGTTTTTGTATGAATTATGAAAAATCGAAGGGGGTTAATTATTTCGTAAACTTTCCACAAACTTATTTGGCACCAACAAAATAAAGACAAGCAAAACCAAGATAATAAAGACACTAGAAATTTGGTAACTCAGTTCGACACACTTTGCCTACATCTGCGGGGCCCTTACTCAGCTTAATAACTTTCACCGCAGTACAATAGATTTACCCAAGGCTTTACTGAGCCGACACCACTTAACCCTTGACACTATCTCTCAACCTCACTTCCCGTGAAACAATTTCACACCCAATAATACAACCGCCTCATATTAACCTCGTCAGAGGATTTGTCTAACTACTTTTACTCAAAACAATAATTAAAAAATAGCTCAAGTAATTAATCAACTGAAAATTAAGTAACAAAAATACTTGAGACAAAGAAGACTTCCCTATGAATTTGTCTTCTAAAAAAACAAACCAGCAGAAATCTTATCCATGGATGATTCGTTCGTCACCGGGGATAATGCTCACAAAACAATTTTCCAGAGGTACACACTTACTGCTTCACATATATACCGACCATTGAAACAAAACTCAGCCCACAAAAAAACCATGCGCAGCCAATCTATCTGCTTTTAATTCACAACCAATGTAACTTCATAAAACTCACGTGATCTTCACCTCAACCACCAAATCCACGCAGGCTGCTTCCACACACGGGACTAACGCTTCATGAACAATACCCACACTACAGAATTTTTTGTTGCAAACAGTTATCTTCAATACCATATATCACCATCAACTTGAATAGACACACGTGGACTGCTTTTCATGTATTAACCGTGAGAGAAAATGCAGGACCAACAACCATGCACAACCAAACCCTCAAAAACGACAGTAATACACACACCCACCAGCAGGATTTTCTTTACTTACGTAATCACCTAGACTTCATCCACCACAAGAAGATATTCACGTATCTTGATAGATTTCAAAGAATCCACTGAAAATAGGATGCCTATTTGAGATAGACTTCTTCAGTGATGAGGCTATGTAGCAGCACACACCTTTTTTATTACTACCGTAGGTGCAATCTTCAATCCATATAATAATGTTAATTTTCTTAAATGTCCAATTTAAAATGCCAAAACCAAACAAAGAATATATAAAATATATTCTAACAATCTCCCCCTTTTTGGTATTGTAACTCCCCCTAAATAACATAATTGGACATATAACCATCAAATGCATCATTCATATGACAAACACTCCCCCTTAATTAAACATTAAGTTCCAAAGAACATCAAGTGTAGCCAATCATCCGAATTTCTCCCCTTGGGACAAAAAGATGCCAAAAAGTAAGACAAATGGTTAAATATATACTATGAAATCTCCCCCTGAATTGAACAATCACCATAAACAATCTGATCTCTCCTTTGGGATAAAATAGTAGCAAAACGCATAGCCATAAGAATCAACAATAGGTGCAGCGGAAGAATCATAAATACGTCAAGAAGATAAATTATCACCATTCAAAACACTGAGAGATATGCCTGAAAGAGAGAGAGATACCCGAGAGAGAGACCCATACTAATGACAGGGCTGAAGCATCTTCGATAGAGCTAAATAAAAGTCACAATGCTAACTACTAAAAAGATAAGACGACAACGGAAACGTAAAAACTAAAGAATTTTTTTTTACTTTTCTTTTCCTTTTCTTTTTCTTTTTTTTGTTTTTAAACAACAAAAAACTTCAAAAAAGTAAAGAACACAGTCCCTGTGCCCTCGAAGAAATTCAAACCTGGGCTTATTTCTCATCATATTATCTCGCTCATCAACTGTCTGATTGATTTCTTCGTCTGAAGTAACTGACTTGTCCTTAGTGTGAACAGTTTCTTCAAAAGCAGTAACTAACTATAAATCTGACCAATTTCTTGTTTTTCCTTCACTACATCTTTGTGCTTGTCCTTGACCCTTTCTAACCCAAGTGAATTTTGGTACTCGAGGTTGATTCTGAAATTTATATGAGGGATATAGGGTCCTTCAGTTTTGGCTTCTTTGAAACAACATCTGCAGTAGCTTGTAACATCTTGGCCTTATATGTCCAATAACTCCGCAAAAATGACACGTGGGTACAAATCTTTGATTCTTTTTCGATGCTTCTACCTTTTGGGCTGATTTGGACATATCAATTTTTTCTTCATTCACCTTCGAGCACTCACCTTTATAACCAACGCCTTGAAGATCCCCTTTAACCTTACTGATTTCAATCACTTTGTTAACTTTTATGTGCCTCCATTCAACATTCTTAAACCCTTTTCAGTACTTACCTATTTCATTCTAGCTTCACCAAGCTCATCTGACGTCAACATTAATTTCTTTTCTAACTCTTGGATGGTGTTCTTTATAGAGAGATTCTCTTCCTTCAATCTTTCATTCTTTCTACATATTTTCACCCATTTTTCATACATAGCCTTGTAATCCTTGTAAATATTCTCATTTTATCATCAAGGCCACTTCCGTCACTGTCATATTTTGATATCAAATCCCAAGCTGAACTGTTTTCGAAATTTTCAAATTTTCTCCCTGTTCTGCCTTCAGTTACTTCCTTCTTAGATACTGGACTTTTGCTATCTAAGTCAACCAACGCAACACCATTCGCTATTTCTTCTTCGCTACCATATTCACTCTCAGAATCATTCTCAATCCAGTTGTTAGTAAAGGATTTTCCTTTCCTTTTCTTCAAAGTATTACCACATTCGGCTTAAATGTGCCCGAAGCCTTGACACTCATGACATTTGAATCTCTTCACCTTCCTTTCACCTTTTTGAGTTTTAACTTGTAATGCCAATCCTTTGCTTCTTTCTTTCTTACCCCTTAAAAGATTCATTTCGAAATTTGTAAGAATTCCGATTACCTTCTCCAATGACAGATCATTGATATCGTGGGCTTCCTCTATTGTTGCAATTTTTGGAATAAATCTTGGAGGCAGTGATCTCAGTGTCTTTTTGACAAGTTTCTGATTGGAATATTTCTTTCTGAGTTGATGCGCCTGATTTACTATATCTCGCAACCTTTCATGAAAGTCTCCAATAGTTTCATTTTCATCCATCTTTAGTTTTTCAAACCTCACAGCTAACATCTGTAGGCTTGACGCTATCACAGATTTGGACCCTTCATGAATAGTCTGTAAAGTATCCCACGCTTCTTTAGCCGACTCATAGGCTGATATCATTGAGAAACGTCCTTCATCAACAACACTAAAAATTGCATGCAGTGCTTGTGAGTTTTCAAGTGCCCTATTTTCTTCAGCTCTTGTCCATTCAGATGGATCTTTTAGAACTATCTCTCCCTTATCATCAGTAATCATCTGATGTGTCCAGCCATATAACACCGAATTCCATGCTCTTGTTCCCTGTACCTGAATAACATCCGTGATTTCCATGCAGGATAATTTGAGCCGTCCAACAACGGTGACCTGATAATTGATGCTCCTTCTCTTATAGCCATGTTCGCAAAACTAGGATCTGCACCAATTTGCTAACAAGTTCTGAATCGGTGACCTTGCTCTGATACCAATTGAAAAATTAAAGGGGTTAATTATTTCGCAAACTTTCTGCAAACTTATTTGGCACCAACAAAATAAAGACAAGCAAAACCAAAATAATAAAGACACCAGAAATTTGGTAACACAGTTCGGCACATCTTGCCTGCGTCTGCGGGGCCCTCACCCAACTTAACAACTTTCACCGAAGTACAATAGATTTACCCAAGGCTTTACTGAGCCGACACCACTCAACCCTTGACACTATCTCTCAACCTCACTTCCCGTGAAACAATTTCACACCCAATAGTACAACCGCCTCATACTAACCTCGTTAGAGGATTTGTCTAAGTACTTTTACTCAAAACAATAATAAATAAAAATAGCTCAAGTATTTAATCAACTAAAAATTAAGTAACAAAAATACTTGAGACAAAGAAGACTTCCCTATGAATTTGTCTTCTGGAAAAAAAACCTAGTAGAAACTCTTATCCATGGTTGATTCGTTCTTCAATGGGGATAATATTCACTTTTCTCACAAAACAATTTTCCAGAGGCACATGTTTACTGCTTCATATATATACCGACCATTGAAACAAAACTTAGCCCACAAAAAACCATGCGCAGCCAATCTATCTGCTTTTAATTCACAACCAATGTAACTTCATAAACTCACGTGATCTTCACCTCAACCACCAAATCCACGCAGGCTGCTTCCATACACGTGACTAACGCTTCATGAACAACACCCACACTATAGAATTTTTTGCCTCAAATAGTTAACTTCAATAGCATATATCACTAGCAACTTGAATAGACATACGTGGACTGCTTTTCATGTATTAACCATGAGGCAAAGTGCAGCACCAACAACCATGCGCAGCCAAACCCTAAAAAATGATAGTCATACACACACCCACCAGCACGATTTTCTTCACTTACGTCATCACCTAGACTTCATCCACCATAAGAAGATATTCATGTATCTTGATAGATTTCAAAGAATCCACTGAAAATAGGATGCATATTTGAGATAGACTTCTTCAGTGATGAGGATATGTAGCAACACACACCTTTTTAATTACTATCGTAGGTGCAATCTTCAATCCATATAATAATGTTAATTTTCTTATATGTCCAATTTAAAATGTCAAAACCAAACAAAGAATATATAAAATATATTCTAACAATTTACTATCTTATAACAATCACCGTTTCTTCCTTTTATTCTTTTTGTTTATTATCTAACTCCTACTAAAAGAAGTAAATAGTCATAATTTTATAATTAACTATAGCAGAGAACTATAACAGATTCTTCTATAATTAAATTTGAATATCGGATATTTAGTGTATTTTATGGCACAGGTATGTTGGCTACTCGACTTTTGCAGTGCATTAACATGTAGTTGAAGTGAGCTACTCATTAAGAACTCGGCTACTCGACTTTTGCAGTGCATTAACATGTAGTTGAAGTGAGCTACTCATTAAGAACTCATCTCAATAAATAGCTTACCAACTAATTTTTTTGGAGTTATCATAATTCTTTTTTTCAATGCAATTATATATTGAGTGAGTGTTTTTAATGATAGTTTGACCATTTTATTTACACCAACCTT
The DNA here is from genome assembly GCA_027563885.1 of Erythroxylum longipes. NCBI lineage: Eukaryota > Viridiplantae > Streptophyta > Magnoliopsida > Malpighiales > Erythroxylaceae > Erythroxylum > Erythroxylum longipes. The sequence continues at coordinate 4,810 of JAOQMS010035303.1, read as the reverse complement.
TTTTTAATAGAGTTGAAAGTGTTAAACGTTAAGTCCAAATCATTTTACCATTAAATTGTTTTCTAAATAAGTTTAAACACATGAAAATTTAGATTTTCTTAAAAAAATAACCGAGACTAAAATAAACTAACAAAAGGGTATGAAATTGGAACGTTTAAACTATAAAAATGGAATTAAAAAATATATTTCTAATTCAATGAGTAAAATTTAGTTTTTCCCAAAATAATGTTAACAATAATGACTTTAGAAATTTATTAGTGTGCGAGGGCGACTAGTGGCTTCCATGGCTATGGGGTACTCACTCAGAAAAGAAGATGTTAAAATGTAGGTTATGATATATTAATATTTAATTTTGGACATTATTTGATAATTAGACTTAGTTGTGTTTAAGTGAGACGCTTTCAAGACAAATTTGAAAAGTTTAAAATCCTAATTAAGATGGCATTTAGTATGTATATCCTATTGTGGGATAATGGTGATCTTTTCGAATTTTAACTTGATTATGGCAACTTGATATCTAAGGGATATTGTAGATGATGTTTGCGAGCTAATTGAGTTAAGATAGAAGTCTATTTATTGCAAACTTCTTGGCTGATCATGTGACCCTTGGCTAAAGGTTTTCGTGCTGTGTTTTTACTAGAGTTGTAGTTCTTTTTGGAAGTCTAAGAAGTTGTTTTTCTAATGTGTGTTTAACGTGATTTGGCTGATGGTGTATAGGAGTGTAGCTACTATGTTTTCCTTTGCTCCTACGTGACTAAATTGGGCTGTGTAATTGATGATAGCCAGTTGTGTTTTTTCCTATTCTTGAAATACTATTAAGGGCAATTTTGGGGTGTTCAAGTGATTTTGGGGCTGTGTTTTTAGCTTGATCGTGTGATTTTCTGCAACTATTTTGGTGGCTGTCCAGTGTTAGGTTGGTGGCTATTGTGTGTGACTTTGCAACTGTCTTTTTAGTGTGATGGTGTGCGAAAAAATCTAGAAGTTTTTGTGATTTTTGCAACTGCATTTTCGGGAGCTATCTTTGACAGCTGATTTTTGGCGATTCTATCGATCTTGGATAGCTGCATTTTCTGTAGTATTGTGTGATTTTCAGGGCTGTCCAGATATTAGGTTTTGAGTGAAAAATATCTAGGAGATGTGTGTTGTTGCAGCTGTATTTTTGGTGATAAAACATTTGTTCAATTGATGTTATTGTGCGTGGGCTAATCGTGATTCTTCTCAATAGTACATAACAGATATTGTTTTACCACTTCTCACACCTTCGGGTGATGAAGCTACATATTTAGAGAAGTGCTTTTATTTCAAGTGTTTTTCTTTGTTTATGCTTTTATTGATTTAATCACTTGAGTTGTTTTATTATCATCTTTATTATAGAACATTTTTTAGAAAATCTTCTGTTGAGGTTAGCAAGAGGTGGTCATGTTATTAGGTGTGAAATACTTTCACGGGTTGTGAGGAAGGATGAGGGATAGTATCAAAGGTTGATTAGTGTCGGTTTAGTAAAGCCTTGTATAAAAACTATTGTCATTAGTGAAAGTATTAAGCTAGGTGAAGGTCTTGTAGACGTCGGCAAGGTTTGTCAAACTGTGTCATCAAAATTTGGTGTTGATTTATATTTGTTCGTTTAATTTTTCTGATTTTTTATCAGTGCTTGAAACGACTACAGTCAAATTGGAGATTTTGCGAAACTACTACATGTTTCAGATTTTTCAATGGGTATCAAAGTGGGTCACCGAATTAAAACTTGGCACATCAAGTTAGTGTAGATCCGTGTTTCGCAATTATGGCTATAAAAGAAGAGGCATCAATCATCAGGCTACCGTTGTTAGATGGTTCAAATTATCCTACGTGGAAATTACAGATGAGAGTATTCATTCAGGCACAAGGAACAAAAGCATAGAACTCTATTTTAAATGGTTGGACACATTCAGTGATGACTGATGAAAAGGGAGAAGCAATACTTAAAGATGCATCTGAGTCGACAAGGGTTAAAGAAGATAGAGCACTTGGAAATTCCCAAACCTTGCATGCCATCTTCAGTGTAGTTGATGAAGGTTGTTTTGCTATGATATCAGCCTGTGAATCAGCGAAAGAAGCATCAGACACTTTGCAAACTATACATGAGGGATCGAAATCTATGATAGCCTCAAAATTTTAGATCTTGGCTATGAGATTTGAAGAGCTGAAGGTGGATGAGAATGAAACCATTGGAGACTGCGTGATATAGCAAACCAAGCATATCAACTCGGGAAGAAGTACTTTAACCTGAAACTAGTTAAGAAGACATTGAGATCGTTGTCTTCGATGTTCATACCAAAAATTGTAGCAATCGAGGAAGCTTATGATGTCAATGAATTGTCATTGGATAAGGCAATTGAAATTCTTATCAATTTTGAGATGAATTTGTTAAGGGGCAAACATGAGACGAACAAAGGATTGACATTGCAAGCCAAGATTGGTAAAGTCGTAAATGACTTCGAAGATGAATCTGATGAGAATAAGGAGATGAAGTTATTGAAAAAAAATTTCAATAACTGGTTAAAAAAATTGAAGAAGGATAGATCCAATGTTAGGCAAAATAGTAGGAGCTCATCAAATAGTAATTTCAAACAACAAGCTAAAACTAAAAAAGGTTAAAGAAAAGTTAAGAAAATTCAATGTTATGAATATCAAGGCTTTGAACATGTGTAAGCGGAATGCGCTAACACTTTGAAGAAGAGAGAAGGGAAATCTTATGCAAGCACTTGAAGGGAGAATGAATCCAGAAGTGAGCATAGTAGTAAAGAAGAATTTGTGAGTAGTGCTGCATTGGTTGCTTTATACAACAAAAGTCCAGTTGCTTGCTTAACAACAACCAAAAAGGAAGAAAATGATGATGAAAACGTGGATAAATCAGAAAATTTTGGAAAAATGCAAATGAATCAGCTCAAAGTCTAACCTTAGATTATGATGGTGATGATGGTGGTTCAGATGACAAAAACAAGGGTATTTATGAAGCCTATGAATTAATGAAGCAAAATGGGTGCAAACATGCAAGAAGAATGAGAAGTTGAAGAAGGAAAACTCTTCCATGAAGAACATCATTCAAGAGCTAGAGAAGAAGTTGTTATCTACTACAGACGAGCTAAATGAATCAAAGTCAAAGCTGGTCAGTACGGAAAAAGGGATAAAAATGTTAAATTAAAGCATCGAAAAGTTAGAAAATTTGCTAGAAATTGGTAAGATTAAAGGAGACCTTCAAGGCATTGACTATAAAGGTAAATGTTCTAAGTTGAATGATGAGAAAAATAGTGCGTCCAGATCTATCCAAGAAGAAACTTCAAGGAGGAAATGAAAATTCATACTTACGTGTCACTTTTATAGGGTAAACAGGCATATAAGGGTGAATTATTACAAGCTGTTACAAATGATATTTCAACGGGGTCAAAACTGAAAATCTAGACATTCTCCATTAAATTTCCAGCAGAAGTCCACATTACTAAAACATACTTGGATTAGAAATGATCAATTACAAGTACAAAGATGTGGTGAATGAAAAGTAAGAAATTGTTCACATTCACAATTAGTTGCTGTTGGAAAAAAAACTGTTCAAATAAAAGACCAATTGGTTGCTTATGAGGGAGGAATCAGCCAGACATTTGATGACAGAGTTAATGTGCTGAGAAATAAAGACAAAATTGAATTTCTTCTAGGGGCACAGAGGTTGTGTTCTTTAAACTTTTGAAGTATATTGATGTTGTTTATTAAAAAAAATCGAAGGAGTTAACGTCTAAACTTTCTAAGTTTTTGATTTATGGGTTTTATAAGGTTCAAATGATTGGTGTATGTTTGGATTTTTCCTTACTTGTTGAATAGTATATTTGATGTGAGAATGAGTGATAACTTGCATTTTGTGCATGTTAATTGTTTGTGTTTTATGTTCTTTTGATAGGCTTTTGTGATATTTTGCTTGTGTTTCTATGATAATTCATGTCTTTGTATGTTCTAGGTGATGAAATACCAAAGTGATGCAATTTGGAGTGAAAATGGCTAATCTGGAACTGAATAGGATTTCAACATGACCATGTTGAAGGTGACGCAAAGTTGGCAGATTGCTACCTGCGAATTTTGACTTAATTATCTTGAGATTTGGGCCTCAATGACACAGCCCTTTTTGCTGACGAAGTCAAGTTATCTTGTGACTTATGGGCGCTTTAATTTGATATTTGATTGGGCCCCACTTTGTTTATTAAAAAGAGAAAAATCAAGACCATTATGGGAGCGTCCCACTTCATTTATTGACAAAAAGAAGACCTAGACTCACCTGGAAAGAAAAAAAGGTGAACAGCGGCAGATTGGAAAAGAGGACCATCTTTAGACTGATAAAAGAGAAGAGGCGGCAGCAACTTTGAAGGGAGACAATTTTTACATAAGCAATTTTGGGAGAGAGACGTGTCTGGAGGCTTGACTTGGAAAAGAAGATAACGCAAACTCGCTTTTGGGGGAAGAAAAACGACGACAACACTTGGAAAGGCGATTTTCACAGACAGCTTTGGAATTAAAAATAGACCAGCGGCAGTAGTTTTTGTAGGGGAAAGAAGTCAACAATTCTCAATCAGCTTTATCTTTTAATATAGTTATGCGTGGCTAATTTTTAATCTAGACAAGGTATCTTACGTTTGATTTATGTAGTTTGTGAGACTCCTTTAATTTAATTGTTTTCGTTTATCTCTTATGTTTATTTAATCTCCGCGCTTTAATCGATTTATTATTGTCGAGTTTGTTGATTAATGAGGCCTGTTAATTGATTGACTTGGTAATAAATTGCCGA
>JAOQMS010035292.1:0-14545 GCA_027563885.1 Erythroxylum longipes | reverse complement strand
ATTGAATAGTTAGAAGAGAGATCTCGATTAGTCAATTGATCACCCATAGGATAGTTTAATAACTAGTTGAATCGATATAGTCATTAGGTAGGTTGAGAGATCTTTCAATCGATTCTCGTTAATTCAATTAGGGACAAATAGTTACACCTTGAGAGAGGGTAATTAGAACATTCAAACTAGGGTGAGACACAATTTAATCAATAAAATATGAGGGAGACAAAATAAGGAAAAATTAATCTCTAGCATTTAGATTCTTGAATTCTGATTTTCTACAATTGCGATATTGTTCATTGTTTACATTAGTCTTTTAATTTTATTTTAATTTTCCAGATTATTTGCATTTAACAATTTCGTTTCTTAAACAAATTTGTGTCTAAATTAAGTGGTGTTTAGGCATTAATCCCTATGGAATTGATATCCACTCATTTTACTACAAGTCACGACCTGTTCAGTTGGAATTTTTTGAGCATAAAACATGTAGATAGGTTTTACCATCAACAAGTTTTTGGCACCATTGTCGGGGATAAATTTTTTAGCATTGTGTTTGATTTAGATTACTTTGATCTAAGAGTTTTTGATACTTTTCCTTGTGTATTTGCAGGTGCATAAACACAAGGAGTACACGAAGGAAAAAAGAAGCTATAGAGGATGAATTTCCCAACATTAAGAAGCACGAAAGAGAAATAAAAAGGGCAAAGCATCTAAATTTCTCAAATCAAGATATAGCTGAAAAAGGAGAGCAAGGAGGACCGGAAAGGACACTTATGGATTTCTTAAGGCTAGGGTTTAGTCCTCAAAGAGTGACAAGGCCGGTAGTTCAAGCAAATAATTTTGAGATAACGCTAGCGCTATTCAACATTCTTCAAAACAATGTGCAGTTTTATAGGATATCCAATGAGGATTCGAATTCCCATGTCGCAAATTTCTTAGAGATTTATGACATATTCAGATTCAACGGAATGTCTGACGATGTGGTGAAGCTGTAACTATTTTTATTCACGTTGAAGGATCGGGAAAAAGCATGGTACAATTCTTTAAATACAAGCCAAATCACGACTTGGGAGTAGCTTGCCTAAGCATTCCTTGTCAAATATTTTTCGTTAACTAAGACGACGAGGAGTATCAAGGATATAAAAATTTTCTAGCAGAGCGACAGAGAATCTCTCTACGAAGCTTGGGAGAGATTTAAAGAACTTCAAAGAAGATGTCCCCATCACAACCTCTCGAAGGAATTTCTACTTTAAACGTTTTATAATGGAGTGAATCCAAGCACAAGGGGCACAATTGATGCAGTAGCCAGAGGCTCACTAATGAGGAAAGCGGTGGAAGCAGCTCATGATTTATTAGAGGAGTTGACAAGCAACAGCTGCATGTGGTCGAGCGAGAGAAGTAGATAAGGATAGAAGGAACAAAAAGGTATGATACCTATTGACTCAGTTACTACCTTGTAGGCTCAAATCACGACTTTGACGAAGTAGTTAAACAACATGCAAGGAGCGTCCACCTCAGCAGTTAAGGCAATGCAAGTACAATGTGAGCTGTGTGGGGAGAACAACCACAACTCAGCGGAATGTTTCCTATTGGGAGCTAGTGGGATAGAACAGATAAGCTATTTAGGCCAGCCACAGTGAGGTAATAACTTATATTTGAACACATATAATTCAGGTTAGAAAAACCACCCAAACATTTCTTAGAGTAACAATAATGCAGGTGGCCAACAAAGACCATAAGGACCGCCAGGATTCCAGCAAGATCGAATCAGAGCATTAGAAAGAAAAATGGCTAAGATGATGGAGGTTTTAGGGTTCAAATTGGTAGCACAAGAAGAGAATTATAAAATGATGCATGCAAGCTAGGAGGAAAATCAGAAGAGGATGGAAGCAAAATTCAATCAGATTTTGAAGAATCATACATCATCCATCCACATTCTGGAAGTTCAGGTAGGCTAACTAGCTAAAGAAGAAAGCAACCATGGGGAGAAAGATGGAAACAAGCAAGAAGAACAAACAGTGTTGGAAGTCTTTCCAAGTGGACCAGTAAGCAAGCCGATTAAGGAACTTCAGCTTAAACTTCCACATCAAATTTTTGCTCAGTGGAAGCCATCTTCAAGTGAAGTAGCTCATAATTCTAAGGAAGGGGGGTTAAGTGAGATGAACAAAACAAATCAACTCTAGAAAAAGCTCATGCTAAAGGGGTCGTTAAAAGAAGATGTTATCAATCACATATCAAGAGAAAGTTCGTATATAGCTTAGAAGAAAGAAAACCCCAGAGACTTTTTTACTCCATGTAGTATAGATGGAGTTAAGATAGATCGAGAATTTATGGATTTGGGAGCAGGTATCAACATGATGTCATTATCTTTCAGTCATAATTTAGGTCTAAAAGAGCTAGAGCTGACTAAGATATTAGTGAAAACAGCTAAGAAGACAGTGCATTTACTGAAGGGGATCATCATGAATGTGCAGCTACACATTAATACATTTATTGTTCCTGTGGATTTTTACATATTGGATATTAGTGAAGACGAGAAAACCCTGATGGTTCCTAAGCAACTGTTTCTAGCTACTGCTCGTGCAATTATTAATGTTGATGAGGGCAAGTTAATACTAAGAGTAGGGAAGGAGCAGTTAACATTTAAGGTGTCGAGGAAGAATTATCATCCTACTCTACCCCCCAATGAACATTAAGGAAACTAAACGCCAAAGAGGATAGGAAAATATTGAGGACCCCAGAAATGCGTTTAAGAAGAAACGAACGTGTAGAAGGTGAAGAAAGGAAAACAATGATGAAGGTGGAGCCCAGAATAAGGTAGTCCTTGTACAAAGTTTAAGATCAGTTTATGCACCACTATCATTCTGGTCATTTGAACTGACATGAGTAAGGAGAGTCGAGCTGCCGACGGTAACAGAATGCTGCATAGGAGGCAACCCATAGATGTTTGCGAATGGATAAGATTGAGTTGAATTTTGGTATGCTTGAAAAAGCTATCGATTAGAGATGATGAATTTTGAACAGGAATTATGGTGACATATAAGTAAGATATGTTATGATATAAAAGCATGAACATGAATTAATAATGGTCAAGGTGTTCTCTTTGGGAGATTAACTCACATAATTAGATATTCTGCATGCGAGTTAGACTTCAGAAACGGGGTCCAACAATAGAAGTCAACTAGCCTTTGTTTGTTTTTGTTCATTTAACGGTTCATTTGAATTCTTTAGTTATTATCATGTTTGAATTGAATTTGATTAATGTTTGTGTTGATTGTGTTTGGATTTCAATTTGTTCTCTTTTCAAATTTCTTATATGTTTTGGGATCATGGAGAATGCATATAAGCTTGAAAGAAGGTTTGAAATTGTGAGGATCACCAATTCTCACGTGGTAATTCCCACGGACATGGGATTCCTCTCCAGAGAGTTTCTAAAGAGGAATCCCATGCTTGTGGGAATTGTAGGGATTACCACAAGCATGGGAATCCCATCCAGGAGGAAACTTAAAGTTTCCCCCCTTTTTCTTCTCTCATTCATTTTTCAAAATTTCACTCCCTCTCTCTCTAGAACACGATTTTCTCTCCTCCCACTCTCTAAAAATCTTCATTTTTCATCTATATTCTTGATATTTTCTTCATCCCTTTCCATTAATCTTACATTCCTTCATTCTTTTCATACATCAATCATTTAAAAACACAAAGATTTAGGTAGGATTTTATTTTCTCTCTCTAAAATACGAATTTCACTCTCTCTCTTTCGTTTTTGCATATTTTCTTCTAACAATGGCTCCACAAAGGACTACGAGGGTTAGGCAACCGATTGATGAGCTCCACCTTCAAGTTTTCAGCGAAGAAAAACCCAACTTAGCTGCAACCTATCGGCCCCCATTTCCTATTTACTCAGAAGAAAAAGGTGCGCGCGTGCTTTTGTCACTTTAGGAAAAAAGCATTAGTTACTCCTAGGCATTTATATTTTGAAGTGTTAGAAAATATAGGAGTGAGATGCCAACTTGAACAATTAGCTGTAAACATACGGTGGATTTGTTCAGTGCGACGTACCTATTTCTACCACCATATCTTTAGAATTTTTCACAACAGTTAGGTATAATTCTAAAATGAATTTCTTTTGGTTTAGGTTAGGTAGAAATGTTTTTAAACTTAATTACTCTGTCGTGCATGAATTGTTTAACTTGTCAAATACAAAAATCTTAAATGGACATGTAGATTTTGATGTAAATGCTTATTGGAACACTCTCACAGGTGAAGAACATTTTGATTCACGTAATCCACCGAACTCACTAATTTGGAGTGTTGAGCATTTGCTGGTGCATAACTTCATGTGCCTAACTGTGTTTAATAAAACAGAAATCAATAAATGATCAGCTAAAGAACTTTTCTTTTTATGGTGCATGGATAGAAAGCTTAAAATCAACATATCTTATACAATTTTTTGATCACTAGTGAGTGTGATTAATAAAAAGAATACGTCTTTTGGGATGACTCTTATTGCTTCTGCTTTGGGTGTATTTTATAATGTGAATATGGAGAATTTGCATATTACTCCCCACGAAATGTTTGACATAGTATATTTGAGACGTTCTGAGAATGTGGAGGTCCAATATATGTAACTTCGTAATCCTCAGATGTGCACTGCAGTGAGGAGCAGGAGGGGCGTCAGTGCAGTCGTAGATCGACCCTCCATATCTAGCGCAGCTCCTAAACTAGGGGAGGAAGCAGTAGCAAAGGAATCGAGGGAACTAGCGACGGTTGACTGACACTAACCGATTCTCGACCAAATATCCATAAATCAACAAAGGATGGCATCCTAACTCAATGAACTCGGCACTCAAATGCAACAGGTTCATAAGGAGCAACATAGCTTAAAGAGAAGGTTCCTCAACTTCTATCGGTGGAACAATTTTAAAGCTCCTATACCATCATTGTCACCACCATCATCGGAATAAGCTTTTCTTATCCCTTAAACTTTTAAATATTATTTTTTCTTGTGTGTGAGTGCATTTCTTTTCATGTGTATTTGGTTTCATGTTATTTGTTTGTATGTTATGCCTTTTGTTTAGTTCTAATTTCTTTAATTTTGGTTTGACTTCAGTATCATCTGTTTGGTTTAATATCATTCGTTTGTTTCAATTTCTTTTGTTTGTGTTGCTTTCATTCTTATTTGGTTCAATTTCACTCACTTGGGGGTTGACTTGTCATATTGAGGACAGTGTGAACTTTAAGTATGGGGAGGTGACATCAACTTTCTTAATTGCATTTTTTTACATTATGTTGAATATGATGCACGTTTAGGCATATTATATATGTTTTGTGTCAGCAATGATGTTTTATGTTAGCAATGGAACCGTACTTGAATCTGAAGTCAATCACACGTTAGTATAAACTTTACGTAAAAGAAACTAGATACACAAGAAGGGGAGGTTGAATTGTTGTATCCTTTTTGTGAATAGAATCTTGCTAAGAACTTCTCTTTCTTGTTAAAAAGATATCACAAAGTTTATGTGAAAATTATTACTAAGATAAATCGCAAGTAACTTCTGTATAATTCGTTTAACAACAAAATAAACTGAAGTAAAAGGTAAAGAATAGACACTGCGATTTTATACTGGTTCACCCTAAACTGTGGGCTACGTTCAGTCCTCAGATTTTGTCTGAGTGTTTCACTATACTCCAAATAATTACAAGTATTCTTTCTTCCCTTCCAGAGCCTCTTCAGGTTTCTTATTAAGTATTTTTCAGCTATCTTAGCCTCTTTAGGCTATCTGCCTTATCTTTCTCTCACTAGAAAAAGATTGTGAGCTTTTGTTACAGAGATTAGCTCTCTTTGTATTTCACTACAGAGTTTCTCTTTTGTCTAACTTTCTTGAAGATTACTAAGAGTCTCTCACTTTTCTAAGCTTGCTAAGTTTGTAACATCTTTGACTACGACTAGTATTTATAGTCTTTGTCTCTAACTGCTTCTTGATCTTTGATAACCGCTTCTTTAATCTTGATAACCGCTTCTTTGGTTGAGTTCTGTAACTAACTCTAACTAAATAACTGTTTGACGTGCCAATGTATCTTCACGGTATCGTCTATGTCTTTACGTCTGCGTTTATGTTTTGCGTCTGCGTCTGCGTCTGCGTCTGTGTCTGCGTTTACTTTGCATCTGCGTCTGTATATATTTGCGTCTGTGTTGACTTTGCGTCTGTATTGTATTTATGTCTATGTTTTGCTTCTACATTTACGTCTGCGTCTATATTTTGCTTTCACATCTACGTCTGCATCTGCATTGTATTTGCGTCTATGTTTTGCGTCTGTGTCTGCATCTGTGTTTACTTTGCGTCTGTGTCTGCATCTATGTTTTTCCTGCACACTTAACACACTTGTCAAAAACGTTCATTTGTTTCTAACATTATTATTTGATTGTCATCAAAATTACTCATCGTAAAGTCTTTTGACTTAACAGAATCACTTTGATAAATTAGTTGGAATTAGATTGAATGCATGCTTGAACTTAGATTAGGCTACTTAAGTAGAAAGTGAACCATATAGAGTGATGAAAAGTAGTTGGTTACATAAGCTTAGTCATAAACTGACATTTGAACATTGAGGTAATGTAGAGATGCATAATGAGTCTTCATTTGAGGTAAAGTGAGGATTGAGCCATATGACTCTATCTAGAGTCATTTCATTTCCTTGTTGAGTGTACTTCCATAGGTTACTAACTTCATAACTTGCTTTGAATCGGTTCTACTAGATGCATGCTTAATAGAGATGATCGAGGCCCTTTTTCTTGCTTTAACACTTGGCTTAAACGACCCATCTTTGCATAATCCCTTGCTATCCCCATTGAGCCTTAACCTTTTGTTTCTTGAAAATAGCCGAAATTTTAACACTTTAAACCCTATTATCCGATCCTTTCACAAGCTTAGTAAATTGTTAAAGTAAAACATTAGCTAGGATTGTGTGAAATTTTTACGGAGACAAGTTGATTATATTTCTACCAGTGGACTACATTGTATATAGGGATAGTTTTGATCCATAGTTCTTCCATATATGAAGTAAAAGAAAAAATGAAAAATGAAAAAGAAAAGAAAAGAAAAGAAAAAAGAAGAACAAGTGAATAACATCAGTAAGTGCACAATATTAGTTATATTTGAATGTCTCATAGTTAGGTTTTGTTATCCCATTTTATCCGTTTTGTACTATACTTATGCTTATGCTTAACCCTCTTTCCCCTCTTTTGACCCACCTTAAACCTTACCATGTTACAACCCTAAACAAGTCCATACGCATGCAATCATTATAGAGGAGAATTGGTGTATTAGCAAGCCTATGGTAGCATAGTTTCCTATAGGAAGTTTGAGTGAATCACTAACCTTAAACACTTAAGGGAAATGAGTGAAAACCCTGAGGAAGATTCATTTGTGCATCTTTACTTATCTTCGAGTGATTGTGCCAATTGTGAGTTTGCTTATGTACACCAATGAAAAAAGTAGTCATAATATGTGCATTAACTTGATATTTGAGTTGGCTTGAATTTGAGGGATTGTATGCTTTGATCTTTGTGAAAATGAATTGGTAGAATTGATTGGTTGTATTTATTTTGCTTGAGGACAAGCAAATATTCAAGTGTAGGGATGTTGATAGGTGCACATTAGTATATGTTTTTGTAAGTAATTGGTATGTGTTTCCTTGTATAATTGTTGTTTATTGTTCTAGTTTAGAATTCATTTTGTATGTTTTCATTATTTTTTATTTCCATTGTTATTCTTGCATGTTTAATGCTAACTGAGGGTAGGAATTGACTATTTTTCTATAGGAAAGAATAGGGAGCAACTTGGAGGTTGAACAAAAGATCAAAGAAGAGAAAACAAGGAGAGTGCATCTGTGCCAAATTCCCACGTTCGTGGGAATCATGCAAACTCCGGCAGATGTGGGAACCATAAAAGAAATGAGCAGTGCATTTGTGTGTGATTCCTAAGCTCGTGGGAATCATGTAAATTCTTACGGACATGGGAATTGTAATTCGAGGCAATCTGCGAGGCTTCATTAAACCTAGGATTTTTGGACTATAAAAACATCATTAAGCCTCCATCTTCAAGAGATACGACACCCACCTATAGAAACACCATCCTTGAGGGAAGAACACATGTTTGGGGCATTGAGGAAGGATTGAAGACAAGGATCATCATTAAGATTGGACAAAATAGCACATCAACTCCAAAATTCTAGATTTTGGCAAAAAAGAGAATGAGTCTTTCTATTCAATTTTCTGTCATTTTATTATCTTCTATTCTTTTTAAAAATGGTTTATTTGATTGTTGATGATGTTATGGAGACCATGTTAGGCTAATTTCATTTTAGGGATTGCTTTTGAATTATTTTGTCAAAACTCCTATTTTATTGAATTGAATAAAATTGTCTTTGTTGATTATTGTTCTTAATTGTCATCTTACAACAAATCGAGAGAGTGAGTGAGATGAAATTTGTGTAGGAATTGTATAACGAGAGTTGGAGACCTTTAGACTAGCAATTATCATGTTAATTGAATATTTAGAAGAGAAATCTCGATTAGTCAATTAATCACCCATAGGGTAGTTTAATAACTAGCTGAATCGGTAGAGTCATTGGGTAGATTGAGAGATCATTCAATCAATTCCCATTAATTCGATTAGGGACAAATAGTTACACCTTGAGAGAGGGTAATTAGTTCATTCAAAAATTTAGGGTGAGACACAATTCAATCAATAAAATAGGAGGGTGACAAAATAAGGAAAAAGTAATCTCTAGCATTTAGATTCTTGAATTCAGATTTTCTGCGATTGTGGTGTTGTCCATTATTTACATTAGTCTTTTAATTTTAGTTTATTTTCCAGATTATTTGCTTTTATCAATTTTGTTTCTTAAACAAAGTTGTGTATAAATTAAGCGGTGTCTAGGCATCAATCTCAGTGGGATCGATATCTTCTCTTTTAACTACAAGTCAAGACTCGTTCACTTGTGGCTTTTTGAGCGTAAAACAAGTATATAGGTTTTACCATCAACACAAGAAAAACACTCAATGGAGTATCGAGTGCAAACATTAACATCTATTCAAAACTGAGTACCATCAGCTATGATGAATGAAAAAACTATATTTCACAGCTTAGATTAAAGCCTTCATACGACAAACCTCATAAAGAATAAGAAATTAAAAGGAATCACCTATAAAAATAATAATGAACAACACACTATAACCATGTTGATTGATTTTGCAAAACAGTCTACCAGTTTTACACTAAAAAATTGTAAGTATACGGGTCATGACTTGTAGTTAGAAAGTAGATATCAATCCCACATGGCCACTTATTTCAAATTACACTTTGTTTAAGAAAGAAAATTGTTTAATGAAAATAAACTGAAAAATTAAATTAAAATTAAATGACTAATAATGAGCAATTGACAATTCAAAAATGCAGAAAATTGGAATTCAAGGTTTTAATAACTAGAGATCACTTTCTCCTTATCTTGTCTCCCTCCTATTTTATTAATTGAAGTATGTATCACCTAAGACGTCCAATTGTATTAACTACCCTCTCTTAAGGTGTAATTAATTGTCCCTAATCAAATTAAATGAAGATGATTAAGCAATCTCTCAATCTACCCAATCACTCCACCAATTTAACTAGTTATTAAGCTATCCTATAGGTGATCAATTGAATTAGCTGAGATCTCTCTCCTAATTAATCAATTAATGTGATGAATGTAAGTCTATAGGTTGCCAACCCTCGTTGTACAATCCTACACAAATAACCCAACTCAATCTCTCAATTTATTGTAAGGTATATGAATATAATCAACAATCATCAAAGACATATTTTATTCAATTCAATAAAATAAGAGTTTAACAAGATATTTTAAAAGTAATCCCTAAAAATAAATCAGCCACTCATGGTCTCTATAACATCACCAACATTTAAATATTCCATCTTACAAAGATTAGAAGAGATAAAAATGACAGAAAATTGAATAAAGAAAACTCCTTCTCTTCTTTGCCAAAATTTGGAAATTCTGGTATTGATGTGCTATTTTCCCAATTGTGCTTAATGATCCTTAAATCTCCCCTTCCCTCAAGACTCAAAATTTGGATTTTTCACTCAAGGAGGCTCTTCTCTACAAAGGTATCATGTTCTCTTTCATCCATAGAGGTTTAATATCTTATATAGTCTAGAAACCCTAAAGTTTAATTGAACCCTACATAGTTTCTCAGATAAAACATCCCATGATCGTGGGACTTGGCGTGATTCCCATGATCGTGGGATTTTGTAGTAGAATCCTTCTTCTTCTCTTCTCCTCTTTGATCTCTAGGTCAATCTCCAAGTTTCTCAATCTTCATTCCTACATAAAAATAATCAATTCTTACCCTAAATTAACATCAAACATTAAAGAACAACAATGAGAATCCTAAACAAAAACATACAAAATGAATCCTAAAATACAACAATAATAAACTATTATTTAAGAAACACATGACAAATACTTAGAATAATATAGACTAATGCACAACTATTAACTTCCCCAAACTTAAATCTTGCTTGTTCTTAAACAAAACCAATACAACCAATCAATTCCATCACTTCATTTTCACAAAGATCAAAGCATAATTTAAGCCAACTCAAATATCAAGTTACTACACATATCATGACTACTTTTTCATTAGTGTACATAAGCAAACCCAACAAATAACACCAAAAATTAAAGATAAGTATAGATGCAAAATGAATCTTCCTCATGGTTTCACTCATTTCTATTAGGTGTTTAATGATTAGCTTTCACTCAAACTTTCTGTAGGAAACTACACTGCCATAGGCTTGCTAATAAACCAATTCTCCTCTACAATGATTGCATGCTTAAATAGATCAAAAGAACTTGCTTAGGGTTGCAATGTGGTAAGAGTTAAGGTGGTTAAAGAGGGTAAAGGGTTTAACACAAGCATTCGTAAAGTAGAAAGCTGGTGAAAAAAGATAACAAAATATAACTCCAAGATAAATAAATGTAATTATGCTAATACTCTGCACTTATTGATGCTACTCAAGTGTTCTTACTTTTTTTCTTTTCTTTTTCTTTCCAATTTTTTTTCATTTTTTCTTTTCTTTTTCTTAATACGTGGAAGAATCTATGACTAAATTAGCAACTATATACAATGTGATTCATATCAGAAGTATCCTTAACTCATCTCAGTAAAAATTTTCACAACGATCCTAACTAATGCATTACTTAATACTCTACTAAGCTTGTGAATGGGTAGGTTAATGGGGTTTCAGGTTTTGAAATGTTTGGGTATTTTCAAGAAAAAAAGGTTAAGGCTTAATGGGGGTAGCAAGGACTAATATAAGGGTAGGTCATTTAAGCCAAGGGTTAACACAAAAAGAGCCTTAATCATCTCTATGAGGCATGCATCCAGTAGACTCAAATTAATTCAAAGCAAGTTCTAAAGGTAATAACCTAAGGAAGCATCACACGACAAAGAAATGGAATGACTATATATGGAGTCATATAGGCTCAATCCTCAAATTGGCTTAAATGAAAATTCATTATGCATATCTACACTACCTCATTGCTCAAATGTCAAATTGTGAGTAAGCTTATGTAACCAACTACTTTTCATCACTCAACATAGTTCACTTTCTACTGAAGTAGCCTAATCCAAGTTCAAACATGAATTTAATCTAATTCTAACTAGCATGATAGAATCTCATGGAAATACCCATCAAAATGATTCAAGTACAGTTCCATTGTTTGACACAAAACAACATAATATGCCTAAACATGCATCCTATTTAACAGAATGTAAACAGTGATTAACACGATATAATTGACAACGCAAGTATCACCTCCCCACACTTAAAGAACACATTGCCCTCAATGTGACAAGGCAACCACCAAATAAAGAAAATGACATCCAACCAAAAAAAATGACAGCAAACTAAACAAAAGACATGAAATCAAACAAAAGACAGAAAACCAAAAAAAGAAATCAAACCAAACAAAAGACAGCAATACAAACAAAAATGATAGCAAATTAAACAAAAGATATAAAACTAAAAAAAATAAATGACACAAATTAAAATTTTACGGTAAGAAAAGCTTATGGAGATTGTCATGGCAACGGTGTTAGTGAAGGAGCTTCAAAATTATTCCTCTGAAAGAACTTAAGGAATTTCTTCTTCAAGTATCGATACTCCTTGTGGACGTGCCTCATCTGGGTGCTAAGCTCGTTGATTTGCGATGTCATGTGCTGATGATTGGAGGCTATTTGGTCGAGTATTTGTTAAAATTTGTCAACCTTTGCTGGTGTAGTTGGTTCCTCCTCCATTGATTATTCTTCTAGCTCTAGGATCCCTTGGGATGTGGAAGGTCAGGAAGTGGCTGTATCTTTGCCCTTCCTGTTCTTCATTGCAGTGCGCGTCTAAGGATTTTGGAGTTCCATAAAACATAGCTCCAAAATCTCAGAGTGCCTCAAATAAGATATGTTAAACATATCGTATTGAGTTGAACGCACATTATCCACAGTAATTATAACAAAGCCAAAGCAGTAACAATATGAGAAATGCCAAAATAAGAGCTCTTGTTATTCACAACACTCACTATCGATCAAAAAATCCTATAAGGGGTATTGATTTTTATTTTTCGATCCATGCACAAAAGAAAGAAATTTTATTTGGCCGAGCATTTATTACTTTCAATTTTATTAAACACCATTAAGAACAAAAATTTATGCAAAAGTAAATACTTGGTACTACGAATTAAAGTGTTTGGTGCATTACGAGAGTCAAAATTTTCTTCACCCGTTAGAGTTTTCCAATAATTATCAAAATTAAAGTCATCATGATCATCTACAATTTTTGTATTTGATAAATCAAAAATTACATGTATGACATGATAATCAAGTTTATGGACATCGCCAACTAACCTAAACCAGAATACAACCATTTTAGGGTTATAGCATACTACTGATAGGTGTGCATTAGGATATGTTTGATAGATAATTGGCATGTGTTTTCTAGCATATTTGTTGTTTATTATTCTAGTTTAGGATTCATTTTGTATGTTTTCAATAAGTTTGATTTCCATTGTTGTTCTTGTATGTTTGATGCTAATTGAGGGTAAGAATTGATTATTTTGTGTAAGAAGGAAGAGGGAGCAACTTGGAGGTTAAAAAAAAGATCAAAGAAGAGAAGACAAGAAGAGTTCATCTGGGACAAGTTCCTACATTCATGGGAATCATGCAAATTCCCATGAAAGTGGGAAATCACAGTAGAAATGAGGAGTGCATCTGTGTGCAATTCCCACGCTCGTGGGAATCATGTAGATTCCCATGGATATGGGAATTGTAATTCGAGGCAATCTGCAAGGCTTCATTAAACCTAGGATTTTAGGCTATAAAAACATCATTAAGCCTCCATCTTCAAGGGAAACGACACCCACCTATAGAAACACCATCCTTAAGTGGAAAACACATGTTCGGAGCATTGAGGAGGGATTGAAGACAAGGATCATCATCAAGATTAGGCAAAATAGCACTTCAACACCAAAATTCTAGATTTTGGCAAAAAAGAGAAGGAGTCTTTCTATTCAATTTTCTTTCAATTTAATCTTCTCTATTCTTTGTAAAAATGGTTTATTTGATTGTTGATGATGTTATGGGGACTACGTTAGGCTGATTTCATTCTAGGGATTGCTTTTGAATTATTTTGTCAAAACTCCTATTTTATTGAATTGAATGAAGTGTTTTTGATTATTGTTGTTATTAATTGTTGTCTTGCAACAAATCGAGAGAGTGAGTGAGATGAGATTCATGTAGGATTGTACAATGAGAGTTGGCAACTTATAGACTAGAAATTGTCATATCAATTGAATAGTTAGAAGAGAGATCTCAATTAGTCAATTGATCACCCTAGGATAGTTTAATAACTAGTTGAATCGATATAGTCATTGGGTAGGTTGAGTGATCGTTCAATAGATTCTCGTTAATTTAATTAGGGAAAAATAGTTACACCTTGAGAGAGGGTAATTAGTAGATTCGAAAATCTAGGGTGATACACAATTCAATCAATAAAATAAAAGGGAGACAAAATAAAGAAAAAGTAATCTCTAGCATTTAGATTCTTGAATTCAGATTTTCTGCAATTACGGTATTGTCCACTGTTTACATTAGTATTTTAATTTTAATTTGATTTTCCATATTATTTTCATTTAACAATTTCGTTTCTTAAACAAAGTTGTGTCTAAATTAAGCGGTGTCTAGGCATCAATCCCTGTGGGATCAATATCTGCACTTTTTACTACAAGTCATGACCCGTAAACTTGCAGTTTTTGAGCATAAAACAAGTAGATAGGTTTTACCATCAATAAGTTTTTGAGCATAAAACAAGTAGATAGTATTTCTCTTTTGTGCTTCTTAATGTCAGGAAATTCATCTCCATAGCTTCTTTCGTCCTTCGTGTACTCTTTGTGTTCATGCACCTACATCCTTGTGTATTTGTAGGTGCATGAACACAAGGAGTACACG